>JAULJZ010225810.1:0-17315 GCA_032270985.1 Heliamphora pulchella
GACGTGTGTTTTTCGTTTTCGATTTAGCATTTTTATATGCTTTTTGATGCATGATCGGGGTTAGATATGCATGCGGGGCGGGTTCTTGGGGCTGTTGGGCGTTACGGTGCGAATTTTAAAAATTTAAAAATAAAGATATTTTAAAAGTCTATAAATATCTAGAGTTAGACATTTTCGAAAGATATTTTCAGAACTTCTCAATTCAGTTTTCTACTTTTTCTGTCTGCCTTCTCTTCAACTTCTCGGGGGCCTGGGGCTCGGGGCTCAGTTTCGGATGATTAGACTCCGATCCTTACTATTGGCATCATGGTCTACGCATCCATCCAGACATAATTTTATTTTGGCAAAGCACGATTTTGCACGTGATTTGAGGCATCGAGTTTTTGACTCACCGAGGTAGGATCCTAGACTCTCATATCTTATAAGGGTGCTACGTGTAATCGTGTGGATTTTTACCATCTTGAACTACATGAAAATCAATTTTGTTTTAAAGTTGAGGTTTTGGGTTAAAAATCTATTTTTAGTTGATTTCGGTGGATGAAATCGGGTGTCGGGGGTTTCTTTCGTGGTTTCGGTGTTAGGCTTGGGCGTGTGTATGTCCGAGGGTGTTGGATGGGAGTTTGGAGACGTTGATTTGAGGTTTGGAAGGTTGAACCCATAGCTCGGAACTTGTTTTCGCTTGAGGTCAGTCGACTGGATCGTGAGGTTCAGTCGACTGGATCTTGGTTTTTGAGGTTCGGTCGACTAGACCGTGGGGTCAGTCGACTGGACAGTGGTTTTTGGGCGTTCTTGGCGAGATTTCAGTGTGTTGTTTAGGTCACCTGGAAGGGGGGTCCAGTCGACTGGAGCTGGGCTATTTTATGTGGTTGTTTGGTGGTTTGTTTTATTGGTTTGCGATTGGTTTCCAACGGTATTCAATTGATTAGTTATGGTATTAATTCAGGGGTCGTGTCGTGGCCTCGGGTGTTTGTTTTGGTGTCGTCCTCGAGGGTGACGTGCATGGCTAGATGTGGGTTGTTGGGGCACGGTTGTTTGCATCGTGGTTGGGTATGGAGCGTGTTTGGGCTCATAGAACCTTTGGAGAAAATGTGGTGTTTTGTGACCTCGTGGTTTGAGGGGTTTAGCGTTGGCCTTCGGGTTAGGCTGGATTCTGTGAGTTATTGTTTGTCCATGTGAGTGGATGTCAGTTATATGGTGGGTGGCGTCATGATATGAAGTTATATATGGCTATGTGCGTTTATAACTTTAATTTATTTATGTACGGATTATGTGGATGGATTATATGGTTTTGGTATCGTTACATATACCGTGGTTGCATGCTTTAAAACTCAGAAGTTTTATAGGCATGTATATGTGGGATATGAGGAACAGATGCATGTGGTGCATGTTGCATGGGTTGCAAGCGTTGTGTAAGTCGCGTGTGTAGCATGTGACATGGCTTGTAAAATGTAGTGACAGTACGTGGAATTATGCATTAAAACCTTGGTTTAGTTTTACAATGAGTCAAAAAATGGAAATGTGATCCTAAAGACGTGTGTGAATGTCTGAAGGATGGAAATATGATCCTAAAGACGTGTGTGCGTAAAGACGTGTGTGTCTGAATGATGGAAATGTGATCCTAAAGACGTGTGTGTGTGTGTGTGTGTGTATTTGAAGGATGGAAATGTGATCATGAGGATACAGGTGTTGCATGGATTGCATGAACTACATTATGGGACGGATAAAACTGATTTCAAATTGTTTTAAGATTCGTGTGAATCGCGATCTAAAAATCATTTTCAAACCTTTTTCAAGGCTCCTATGTGTGAGTCAAAAGATAGTTCTTATTCTCGCTTTCCCTTGCTTGTGAAAATCGTTTGGAAGGCTTGAAAGAGAGTCTAAAATTACACCTTGAAAGATAGTTCTTATCCACCTTCTTCCTCCGTCGCACTACTCAGCTGCCACCGCCGGCGTCGTTCGCCCCCTCCACCGCCGGTCTTTGCGTTTTAGTGCTCATCCTCATACACACCGCTTCTTCCTCTGACCGGCCGCAACCCGCGCCCACACCCCCGACCCCGACGACGTCATTTAGTTGAAGTCCTGATTTCAAGCCCTAATTTCATTTGAAGCTCGGTTTGTTGATTTTCACTTTCTAACTTCAAATTGCATTTGAAGCCCTAATTTTGATTTGAAGTATTAGTTGATTTTCAAAGTATCGATTAAAGCCCTAAAATCAAAGTATCTGTTGATTTTCATTTGAAGCCCTAATCTTGATTTGTAGTATATAGTATCTGTCGATTTTCATTTGAAGCACTAATTTTGATTTGAAGTATCTGTTGATTTTCATTTGATTTGAAGTATTTGTTGATTTGTATTCACTTCTTTATTCAAATGGCTTCAACTGTTAACCCCCACACTATTGTCGATGGGTTGGGTGATGATTGTGCTTCGAAGCCTAAACTTGGCATGAGCTTTGATTCTGAAAGCTCTAGTGTTGGTTTGCAGTTTTTGTATTCTAGTTTATTATCTGTCGATTGTATTATTATAATTGTTGTTGTAACTTGTGAATCACTGTCTTCTTTTTTTTTGGGGGGAATTAAATGTAGCATAAAAAAAGAAAAAATTACTCGAATCGAAGGGGCATACCCAGGAAGATACATCATTAACCAACAAAAAAATGAAACAATAAAACATCATGACACACAAAACCCCCGCATGGAAGCGGGGGAAAGAAACTAACAAAATAAAACCTGTCACCCGTCGCTGCTGAGATTGTGAAATCCACAGAAGTTGCATTATTTCTAGGCGCCTCACTATCAACCGCATCCACATGTGACGGAGGAGCTTCATGCTCTACCAATGAATCATCCACCTCTTGCCCCCTATTGTCCTCATCTACGGGTTTTGTTAGCTCCACACCAGAAGCAACATTATTAGTCACATTAGCCACCTGGATATTAGCCCCTTTCTGCATCATCACATCACTGCCCACCACTTCCTCCTTTCTGCGACCGACTCGAGTCCATTCATTTGGACGCTCCACAGGCGTGTTCTGGCATCGACTAATATCATGACCAAAAGCTTTACAATGAGAACAAACCGAGGGGAGGCCTTGGTACTCAACACTAATTTCTACAGTATCCCCTTCGCATTGAACCAAAATTGAGTGCAACAAAGGCTTAGTCGGGTCGACTTCAACACAGACCCGTGCGTAGGAGATGCGCTGCTGCGTATCTATGGCCTTATCCAAATAGAGCGGAATACCAATGGCACTTGCAATTCTACTCAAACATGTACAATTTCAAAATTCAAGGGGTAATTCATGGAATTTGACCCAGATAGGAATTTTAGAGAGGGCCTCTTTAGCAAGCTTAAGCCTATTTTTCCAATGACGCAAGATCAGGAGCCAACCAGAGAAATGCCAAGGCCCCTTATCTAAGATCTTCTCCATAGCTTCTACACTACAAAATTTAAAAATCTAGAATCTTTTGTCAGTACCATATACATCCACCAAGCTCGCTGGCCCCCATAACACCCTAGCCGTGGCTCTAACCAAGCCAAAAGCCAGGTCTATATCCAAAAAATAACCCACAAGGCATGGTTCCCAATCCTTGTCATCGATCAAATCACCGGGAATCTCAATAACCTCAGTGGTTTGGGTCCTTTGATTCCACGAATTCTAAGTTAGGGCTGGAGAAACTTTGGTTCATAAGCAAAAAAGCCCGAGATTTCAGTTGAGGCAAATTGTCGACCACCTTACCTACGATTTCAGATGTCTCAAAGCCCACTTTCACCTCTTTCAATCTGGACTAAGCAGCCTTAGGAGCCCAAGACCTTGAATTCCCAATATCATTCGCAACCCCTTGAGGGGCTCTTGTCAACTGATTACTTCGACTAAACCGAGTGCCCCCTCTAAATGGGAACCGCCCGCCTCCCTTGCCACAGAACATATTGAGATGGGGGACCCTGGATTGAACACCTCTAAAAATGAATGATAAAATGAAATGTAACTGTGGATAAGTGACTTATAAACTGAATGGAAACCTTTGAAGCAGCGAATTAAACCTGAGGGTCTCCCATGCGCACCGGTGCCGATCTCCCCAAATGGACAAAATCCAGTGAATGTGAACCAGGATTCCTCTGAGACACATGTTTTGACCGAGATACAAGCAACTCAAATCCAATTTGAACAGACATTGGAATCTAAAATTTCTCTTTCGAAGTCTGGGGTATGCCCTATTTGAGTTGAGGTTTTTAAAGATCTTCACGCCCGGCTTGCGTTGCTGAGAGAGTTAAACTTGAGGAAGCTCTCTTGTGGTGCCGACACGCACAACGGTGTATTTGCGATAGAGGGAGCAGCGTAGAGCTCCGGTGTTCGTTTTCATGAGGAACTCCAAAGTAGAGGTATTTCTGAGGAGCCCTGTATTAGCTCCGAGGTTAGTACAGATAAACAACGTGGTAGGGAGGCTCATGTTCTACGGGCTCCAGCCAGAGGTAGGGGTGGTGGGCATCTCCCTTACAGGGGAGGTGTTTGGTTTGGTGGCAGTCATGGTCAGGAGCCTAGGGCTCTTCATGGGCCTGGTTTCGGTGGAAACAATATTAAGTTTCGAGCGCCAATAATAGAGCCGCACATTTCGGTAGAGGTGACAAGGTGGACTACTGTTGACAATGTAAGCAAGGTGTTCGAGAATTTGCCTCAACCAAAATCTTAGGCATCTTTGCTTATGAACCGAAGTTTTTCTAGTTCTAACTTTGAATTTGTGGAATCTAAGGACCCAAACCATCCTGAGATTATTGAAATTGCAGATGATTTGGTCGATGAAAAGTCTTGGGAACCATGTCTAGTGGGCTATTTCTTGGATATAAACCTCGCTTTCGGTTTGGTTCGAGCCACGGCTAGGGTGTTGTGGGGGCAAGAGGGTTTGGTGGATGTATATGGTACAGACAAAGGTTTCTACATCTTTAAGTTCTACGGTATGGAAGCTATGGAGAAGATCTTAGACAAGGGGCCTTGGCATTTCTCAGGAAGGCTCTTGATTCTGCGTTGTTGGAAAAAGAGGCTCAAGCTTGCTAAAGAAGCTCTTTCTAAAATTCCTATTTGGGTAAAATTTCATGAGTTACCCCTAAAATTCTGGAATTCTGCATGTTTGAGTAGAATAGCTAGTGCTGTTGGTATTCCTCTCTATCTAGATAAGGCTACGGATACAAAGCAGTGCATCTCATATGCGCGGGTCTGTGTGGAAGTCGATGTTACGAAGCTTTTACCACATTCTATCTTGGTTCAATGTGAAGGGAATATTATAGAAGTTAGTGTTGAGTACCAAGGTCTTCCATCAGTTTGCTCCCATTGTAAAGTTTTCGGGCATGATTTTAGTCGATGCCAGAATAAGCCTGTAGAGTGTCACGATGATTGGACTCTAGTCGGTGGAGGAAAGGAAGCCGCCAGAGGTGTCGGTAGGTCTGATTGTCCTTCTTTGCCTTCCTCTTGGGCTTCTCCCACGTGTGTAGCTGCGTTGAACATAGGGAAGATTTGTGAGCCAGATAATGATACAAATGTTGTGGGCATTGACGAAGTTACGCGGAAAGGAGCTAATATCAAGATAGCTGATGTGCCTACGAATGCTACTTTTAGAGTGAAGTTAACAAAACCCACAGATGTGGGCAATAGGAAACAAAAGGCGGATGGTTCTTTAGTAGAGCATGTAGCTCCTCCTTCACATGTGGATGCGGGTGATCGTGAGGTGCCTAGAAATAATGCAACTTTTGTGTATTCAACAAATTCAACAGAGATGGGTGACAGGGAGCAAGCGGCAAATGTAACTCTTACTTCGAATTTCTTGAGCGTGCTTTTGGATGAGGGTAATATTGAGGCTAAGGATTTTGTAGATCCCTTCCTCTCCCTCTAAACAGAAGGCAGGGAGTAAGCAAGTTAAGTTGTTACGTGGTAAGAAAAAGAATCAACGGTCTTCTGGTCCTGTAGGCTGGTAGGTTTATCCTGCGGGGTTGATGTGTGTTTGTGCGTAGTATATGTTTTGTTAGATTTTCTCCCCCGCTTCCATGCGGGGGTGATGTGGGTCATGTTGTTTGTTTTTTCTTTGCTTCTGAGTTAGTGATGTAATTGCCTGGGGTATGCCCCTTGGAATCATGTTATTTTTTCTTTTCTTTCATGCTACATTTAATTACTAAAAAAACCTGAAAGGAAAATTAATGGTTTCATAATAGATAAGTGTGCATTGGTATTTAATAACTTATTAAAAAGAAAATGAGAATGAAAGTGATAACTAAAGAAAATTAAAGAGAAACCATAATTTATGACAAGAGAAGAAAATAACGGAAATAGAAGAATGTCAACCACTGAATTGGGTTGAATAATGAGTCTAATAAGAATGAGAAAATGGAAAGAGAAATGAACAGTATTTATAAAGATGTAAGTCTAAATATTGGATAACGAACCAAAGAGAATGGAAATGAATCGGGGATAAAGATAATGCTCCTGAATCCATTAAACAGATAGGTTCATGTTTTTTCTTTGAGTTCAAAGATGAAACCACTAAATTGAAAATTTTGGAAGGGGGCCCATATTTCTTCTCCAAGCGTTACTTGGTTTTGACTGAATGGAAGAGAATGTTGGTTCCCTATACAACTCACCCATCTTCCATCCCAACGTGGGTTAAACTTCACAAACTCCCATTGGAATTTTGGACTGCCTCAGGTTTTGGCAAGATTGCCACTACCATAGGTAGACCTTTACATGTTGATCAAGCTACAGCAACTAAGAAGAGATTAGACTATGCAAGAGTGTGTATTGAAATGTCTGCTGGGGATGAGCTCCCGCATGAGGTGATACTTAAACTCAGTGGAGGTGCGGTAACCATCCGGGTGGAATACCAGTGGGTCCCTCCCACATGCTCAGCATGTAAAGTGTTTGGCTACAATTGTAATCCTAAACCTTCTCCCACCCCCTCTAAGACTACTAAGGGGGAGCAAGTAACTGGAGCTAGGTTGAAAGCTCTGAACAAAGGTGGCAATGGTGTCCGGGAAGTAAGTGCCAAAGTGAATATCCCTACTGCTGCTTGTGATGGTCCTGAGCTTTGCAAGGATGCTCCCCTGGAATGCCAAAAGGTACGGATTCAAGTGGGAAAAGGGCAGGAGGATGCTTTGGCGTCTTGTGCAGATGGGTTGAGCAAGGAAAGGGAGAATTCTACAGTGTTGACTGAGGTGCCTGAGGTTGATGCTACTACTGTGAAGTTATCAACGTCAGCAGATGTGGGAGTCCGGGAGCAAGCAGTTCATGAATTTCTTTCCTCAAATTCTTTTCAAGCTCTCTTGGATATCGCTGATGAAGGTTTCGGTGAAAAATCGGCATCTCATGCAAAGCAAATGTCAGGTATGATGGATTATAATAGCAAAAAGAGAAAGAAAAGGTCATCTGGTGGTCCTTTGAACTGGTGTTTCCCTCCATAATATCTTGGTTTTGGATTGGTTGGGTTTTGTCGTTAGTCGTCCGAATTGTCGCTATGTGGTTTGGTGTTGCCAGTTTTTGCTGGTGTTGTTGCTTTCTATCCACGTGGGTTGTGCATGGATAGTTTCCCCCGCTGCCATGCGGGGGGTTATGTGGGTCTAGTTGCTTTTGTTGCTTTCATGTTTAGATTGGTTGTGTTGTAACTACCTGGGGTATGCCCCTTGGAATCATGTACATTTTTTTTCTCTTTTTTATGTTACAATTAATTACCCCAAAAAAATGTAAGACGAAATAAATAAAATGGAAGAAATAAGAGAATAAGTCAATATTTATATTGGGTGAGTGTAGAACTTAAATCAATGGTGGAACTAATGAAAATATGTTGAATGATTTAATAAAAAAGAGTACAGATTAAATAAATAAAAGATGAGAAGATGATAAAGAAACAAAAAAAAAGGGGGTTATAAATATGATTTGTTTATGATTGTATTATAGCATGTCATTCACACCTCACAAATCATGCATTGCACTGTTACTAGTCTTATCCTACTAGTTTCGGCTCAGGTTGTATGTATCCAATCTTTTACAAGTTTTTTTTTGGTAATTATCTTGAAGAGTGCATTGGAAGAAAGGAGTAAATTTTATTATTTTGATTTAGAGATGTAATCTTACATATACGTTTAAGTCTCATGTATTTGCTTCAAAGTATTATATTGGGAAACCTCATGGAAACAATGAGATGGTTTTGGATGAATGTTATTAGTATACGAATTCAAAGAGATGCATGTATGATTTAATGCTCATGGAAATGGATGCAATAGTAATGAAGTGATGCTTGTTAGTCATTATAGAGTTTAATCTTGTATGGCTGGTAAATAGTTTTAATTGTGGTTGGATATGGAGATCCAGGCGGTGCCTGAGTATATATATAATGTGACTTGAGTTAATTATCCAGAAAAGTATTGTGACTTGAGTTTGACAGGTAAATTTGGGATAGTCTGTAAAACGGAGGAGATTCTGCCGAAATTTTTAAGAAATTTACTTAAATTTTTTTTTAAAATTTAAGAAAGGAACTTCTTTTAAAACAAATTGCATTCTAGTGTTTTTCTTTAAAGGAGGTTCAAAACATATATAGAGTTTTATTGAAATGAGTATGAGAGCTCTTGGTTCAAATACCTATGAGTCGTGGGTATTAGTATGTGATGGATACAAATTGTTGTGAATTGTTAGATTGACGTAGGCATCACTACACGGCATGGACTGTATGCTTGCATGGGTTTGCGAATGAATTGTCTGCGTGTGCTATGTGTTTATGTGGGTATGGAGGATTAACATGGGGAATGATGTGACTTGCCTTTGGGCATCTGGCCAACTATTCTGGGGTTCGAAATAAAAAAGCGTTTGGCCGACATTCTTTCTACGAGAAATCTGGATTAGTTACCCAGATTGACGTGTCATTCTTAATGGTTCTCCTCGGTATGTGTATGATTGGAGGTGTGTTGTGTCTGGTTGCATTCAATACGTTTATATGCTTATATTGTGTTAAAATTTAAAGGGAGAATAGGTAAATTTAACTTTTTTTTGGGTAAATTGAACTTTGATCTTAATAAATCTTATAATCTTTCCTAATTTGAAGAATGTTTCCAAGGTTAGAGTAAAGTTGTGGTTGTGGTTATGATATGGGCTTGTGAGGATATGGCCCGATGTTTGTTAAATGACAAGAGATTTGAACTCAGGAGTTAAGAGTTGAATACTTTAGTGCGTGGTATGATAATCATATTCTAGTGTTAGTAGAGCATGGAAAATAGTTATGTTGGTAGTTGAGTATAGATCTCGTTTGGAGGAGAGTTTTGTCCTTGGTAATCCTATGATAAGGTGAAGCAGGGTGTTAGAAACTCGTGGAAAATAGTTGCTTTGTTTGTTAGTGGACTTTGTTATAGAGCAGTGTATTTAGAAATGGAATGGATGAAGGAATAATGGCTAGGAGTCTTAAGCATTTTGAAAATAGAGACACAAATGATCTTTAGGCAATCTAATCTTTGTAACTAAGAAAGTATTTAAGGGATTAATAAGGGGGGTTGAGAATATAATTTCTCTTTCCGAGAATAAGTATTCCTTCTGTGATTCCTACAACACTGAAGAATTTGAATTGGTGACAAGATGTCTTTTTCACGGATTAGATTCCTACCAAGGGATGACTTATCCTATCTATGCCAGAGAAGAAATTCACTCATCTAGAAGGTTGGCAGAACCTGAAACTTTATTCAAAGCTTTAGTGATTATCCTTCGGGATGTCATTGTCTATTATGATGGCACTGTCAGGAATGTATGTAGCATGTCAATTATTCTGTTTGAATATGAGGTTAAGTTACGAGCTAGAAATCCCTTCGCTGCTAGTGCAGCGGTTGGTGTGTTGGCTGCAACTATCATATCAAATTCGGCATGTAAGGACCATTTTTTATTTTTCTTCAAGTGGTGATTTGAGATGATAAAGGGAATACTGTTCTACATAGTGAATTATAAGAATAATCTTTCTAACTGTTGGGTAACATTGTATTTGAATGATTTCGATTGTGGGAGAAAGTATTATTGAGGAAATGGTACAAATCTTGTTAGGACTCGGTAGAAAGAAAAAGGGTTGACCTAGAGAATATTGCTGTTGAATTCTTGATTGAGTATGATGGGCAGCAAATAGTGCATGGACATTCTGAATTTCATACTAACCCTCTTGGTTATGTTTGTATCAAAAAGGGACATCGTTCCTAGACTTGAATAAAAATATGTAGGACATTTGTGAGAAATATAAGGGGTTATTGATTTAATATGAAAGAAGAAAAACACTGGTCATTTGTTCAAAAGAATGAAGTTATCTGTTAGTGAAGAGTGTTTTTTTTTCGGGGGGGGGGGGGCAACCTTGTAGTCGTGCGGAATGAGGAAATCAAAAATCTTGAATGAGTATGAATAGAGTTTAAGAAACTAAGCGTGAAGAGTGGCCAAAATTTGGCAATGAGGGTTGACAACGTGAGATGCGGTAAAATGTAATAATGTTAGCAGAATGGAAAATTGCAGAGGATGTTAACGAAAAGACTTTTCATTCAAAGAACTAGAATTGAATTTCGGGAACGAAATTCCCTAAGAGGGAAGGTTGTAGCGACCCAGTACGTTAACATTTTAGTATTAATTATGTGAGGCCTTGACCTGTTTTTTTTTCTGCATTTTTCGACATGTGTTTGTCGTTTTCGGTTCAGCGTGTTCATATGCTTTTTGATGCATGATCGGGGTTAGATATGCCTACGGGGCGGGTTCCCGGGGCCATTGGACGTTACGGTGCGAATTTTAAAAATTCAAAGAAAAAAAGATATTTTAGAAGCCTATAAATATCTGGAGTTAAATATTTTCAAAAGATATTTTCAAAACTTCTTAGCAAAGTTTTCTCCTTTTTCTCTCTGCCTTCTCTCTAACTTCTCAGGGGCCCGGGGATCGATTTTCGACGATCAGACTACCGATCCTTGTTATTGGCATCGTGGTCTACGCATCCATTCGGACGAAATTTTATTTCGATGAAGCTCGATTTTGCACGTGGTTCGAGACATCGATTATTTAACTCACCGACATAGGATCCTAGACTCTCATATCTTATAAGGGTGCTACGTGTAATCGTGCGTGTTTTTACCGTCTTTAACTGCATGAAAACCAATTTTGTTTCAAAGTTGGATTTTTGGGTTAAAAATCTATTTTTAGTCGATTTTAGTGGATGAAATCGGGTGTCGGGGGTTTCTTTCGTGGTTTTGGTGTTAGGCTTGGGCGTGTATATGTCCGAGGGTGTTGGATGGGAGTATGGAGGCGTTGATTTGAGGTTTGGAGGGTTGAACCCATAGCTCGGAACTTGTTTTCGCTTGAGGTCAGTCGACTGGATCGTGAGGTTCAGTCGACTAGATCTTGGTTTTTGAGGTTCGGTCGACTAGACTGTGGGGTCAGTCGACTAGACCGTGGGGTCAGTCGACTAGACAGTGGTTTTTGGGCATTTTTGGATAGATTCCAGTGTGTTGTTTAGGTCACCTGGAAGGGGGGTCCAGTCGACTGGACCTGGGCTATTTTGTGTGGTTGTTTGGTGGTTAGTTTTCTTGGTTTTCGATTGATTTCCAACGGTATTCAATTGATTAGTTATGTGATTAATTAATTGAAATACTGTTAAATTCTTTTCGGGATTCGGTTAGTCGGGTTGTGGCTTCGGGGGTCGTGTCGTGGCCTCAAGTGTTTGTTTAGGTGCCTCCTCAAGGGTGACGTGCATGGCTAGATGTGGGTTGTTGGGGCACGGTTGTGTGCGTCGTGGTTGGGTATGGAGCGTGTTTGGGCTCATGGCACCTTTGGAGGAAAGGTGGTGTTTTGTGATCTCATGGTTTAAGGGGTTTAGCATTGGCCTTCGGGTTAGGCTGGGTTCTATGAGTTATTATTTGTCTATGTGAGTGGATGTCGATTATATGGCGGGTGGCGTCATAATGTGAAGTTATATATGGCTTTGTGCGTTTATAACTTGTTATGTACATTTATAACTTTAATTTATTTATGTACGAATTATGTGGATGGATTATATGGTTTTGGTATCGTTACGTGTACCGTAGTTGCATGCTTTAAAACTCAAAGGTTTTGTAGGCATGTATATGTGGGATATGAGGAATGGATGCATGTGGTGCATGTTGCGTGGGTTGCAAGCGCTGTGTGAGTCGCGTGTGTAGCATGTGACGTGATTTGTGAAACGTAGTGACAGTACGTGGATTTATGCATTAAAACCCTAGTTAGTTATGCATTGAGTCTGAAGGATGGAAATGTGATCCTAAAGATGTGTGTGTGAGTGTTTGAAGGATGGAAATGTGATCCTAAAGACGTGTGTGTGTGCGCGTGTGTGTATCTGAAGGATGGAAATGTGATCTTGAGGATACAAGTGTTGCATGGATTGCATGAACTCCATTATGGGACGGATAAAACTGATTTTAAATTGTCTTAAGTTTCGTTTGAATCGCGATCTAAAAATTATTTTCAAACCTTTTTCAAGGCTCCTGTGTCTGAGTCAAAAGAAGGTTCTTATCCTCGCTTCTCTTGCTTGTGAAAATCGTTTTGAATGTCTGAAAGAGAGTCTAAAACTACACCTCATTTTCCTAGCATGTTTAGCTTATATTGCATGTGTTGTCTAGTATCTGCTGAGCTATGGCTCACGGTGTGGGATTTGAAATATTTTTCAAGTACCAGCCACGTAAGTTGATCCGGGGTGGCTGAAGAGGCGAAAGATCTATAGTCTTCCATTTTTTAGTTCTTTCTATAACATGTATGCTATAACATGTTTTTTCGGTGTTGCAACCGTGTAATGTAAGCCTTTTAGCGATTATATACAATGCATGTATGATTAAATTTGAGAGTATGTTCTCGGGTTGGGTGTCCTATTTTGTTGTGTGTGGGTATTTCACGTGATCCAGAGTTTTAGGGCGTGAAAACTTGGTATCAGAGCTCTGGGTTCGAATACCTAAGAGCCTTGGGAAGAGAGGGTGTATCCCATGTGAGGTTGGTTACGTGTACTTGATTGCATGTGTTTAGATACTTTGATAACATGGACGTGTCATCAAAGTAGAGATGTGAATGATATGTATATGTGAGCATGGGGGTTCAACCTTGGGATTGATTAGTCCTGCCTTTGGGAGTTTGGATTAACAAACTTGGCTAAGTTTGAAACGCGTTTAGCTGACGTGATTTCTAGTAAGGAATCTGAGTTGGTTATCTAGATTGACGCATCATTCTTGTCGGTTCTCCTCGGTATGTAGGGTTTGTTTAGCATGAATCAATGTGCTTATATGTTAGCATGCTTATGTGGTTTATGCTTTGCGCTGCGTCTTATGTTTTGTCTTTTTCATATAGACGCGATGTCTGCGAGGAGAGAGCGATGCCGTGGTCGAGGCCGTGGTCATGGTGTTGGCCAAGGGGATGTTCGTATCCCTAATGCTGGGGATGTAAGTGCTCCCCAAGGGCCCTGTGAGGCCATACAGTTATTGCGTGTGCTGGTGGGTTCTATCTAGCAGTTGGTTAGAGGTGAGATCGTTAGAGAGAGAGAGAGTGCCTAAGGCGAGGGCTACAGTAGAAATGCGGGAGTTCAGGCGCATGGATCTGCCTACCTTTGCTGGAGCTCCTGATCCTATTGTGGCGACAGAGTGGTTGGAGCTGGTGACCCGAATCCTGGACATGTTGCAGATTGTGGAGGATGAGTTGCAGGTTTCTTTTGCCACCTTTTAGCTGAGAGGTGATGCTCACCAGTGGTGGAGGTACGCCAGACACACAGTAGGGGTCACATGGGTAGCCTTTACAAGAGTGTTTCTAGAGAAATACTTCCCAACTTCTAAGAGAGACTTGTACAAGGAGGAGTTCTACACTCTTACCCGGGGGCGTTGGACATCATGCAGTACGAGGCCAAGTTTACGAGCTTATCCCGGTTTGCATCGGAGTTGGTGAGCACAGATGAGCTGTGATCGATGAGGTTTGAGTGGGGGTTGAGGCCAGCGATCCGGGAGCGTGTGGTCGTAATCGGACTTTGGGTGTTCACAGAGCTGGAGGAGGCAACAACGAGGATGGAGAACACTATGACTGAGATTTGTGCTTCTAGGGAGGCCAGGACATCACAGGGTGGGACAGAAGCACAGACAGGTAAACGTTCTAGCAAGAGGCAAAGGTCCTCTGGTCCTAGCTTCCACCCATCTGGGTTACCACAGCAGTTCTCTGCACCAACACCATCAGTGCTTCGTTTGGGAGGCCAAAGCAGAGGGTGTTGATTTGTTTCCAATGCAGGCAGCCCGGGCATCGTGCGACGGATTGTCTACAGTCAAAGCAGTCCCAAAGTCTAGCACTGGTGCAGCCGCAGGGGAGGGAATTACTAGTTTGCTACGGGTGTGGCCAGTCAGGACATATTCACAAGAACTATCCTTAGGGAGGCAGTGCGTCGAGTGCAGTGGGCACACCAGAGATTCGTTTGTGCAGGGTCGACAACAGCATCTTGCAGTTTAGACGTCCCAAGTGATAGATAGGGGAACTTTAGTTCAGTTGATACGGCAATCGACAACGCCGAGTCATAGTGGACAGGCCAGAGCGACACGGCCCAAAGCGTATGCACTTGGAGCTTCTAGTTCTTCCAGGGCACCAGTCGTGCCGGATGATACAGATATGCCTTCAGCGAGCAGAGGTACTTTCTGAGTGTACAGGCTTTGGGCCAGTTTCTTTGTTGCATCTGTTTGGGAGTTGGTGATGGTTTTCGTTGGTAGTTTGCTGTGTTGTTGAGGCAGTGGTTGGTAAGGTTGTGAGGTTGGGGTGAGTTGTAGATCCCGTGTCTTTGAGATAGTTGGCCATTGTTTAGGATGCCTGACCTTATTTGACTACATCCTTGGAATGGTTTGGCAGACCATCTCGGGTGCATGTGTCGATTGCGATTGACGCGATTGTTTTCTTTTGACCTTGTGTTGAATTTCGGGGACGAAATTCCTTTAAGGAGGTAGAGTTGTGAGACCCTGACTCGTTTTCTTTTTTGGCGTTTTTCGACGTGTGTTTGCCGTTTTCAATTTAGCCTTTTTATATGCTTTTTGATGCATGATCGGGGTTAGATATGCATGCGGGGCAGGTTCCTGGGGCTGTTGGGCGTTACGATATGAATTTCAAAAATTCAAAAAAAAAAGATATTTTGAAAGCCTATAAATATCTGGAGTTAGATATTTTCGAAAGATATTTTCAAAACTTCTCAGTTCAGTTTCCTACTTTTTCTGTCTGCCTTCTCTGTAACTTCTCGGGGGCCTGGGGCTCGGAGCTCAGTTTTCTGTGATTAGACTCCGATCCTTGTTATTGGCATCATGGTCTACGCATCCATCCAGACAGAATTTTATTTTGGCGAAGCTCAATTTTGCACGTGATTCGAGACATCGAGTTTTTGATTCATCGAGGTAGGATCCTAGACTCTCATATCTTATAAGGGTGCTACGTGTAATCGTGCGGGTTTTTTCCATCTTGAACTACATGAAAATCAATTTTGTTTTAAAGTTGGGTTTTTGGGTTAAAAATCTTTTTTTAGTTGATTTCAGTGGATGAAATCGGGTGTCGGGGGTTTCTTTCGTGGTTTCGGTGTTAGACTTGGGCGTGTGTATGTCCGAGGGTGTTGGATGGGAGTTTGGAGGCGTTGATTTGAGGTTTAGAGGGTTGAACCCGTAGCTCGGAACTTGTTTTCGCTTGAGGTTAATCGACTAGATCGTGAGGTTCAGTCGACTAGATCTTGGTTTTTGAGGTTCGGTCGACTAGACCGTGGGGTCAGTCGACTGGACAGTGGTTTTTGGGCGTTTTTGGCGAGATTTTAATGTGTTATTTGGGTCACCTGGAGGGGGGTCCAGTCGACTGGACCTGGGCTATTTTGTGTGGCTGTTTGGTGGTTTGTTTTCTTGGTGTGCGATTGGTTTCCAGCGGTATTCAATTGATTAGTTACGAGATTAATTAATTGAAATACTGTTTAATTCTTTTCGGGGTTCGGTTAGTCGAGTTGTGGCTTCAGGGGCTGTGTCGTGGCCTCGGGTGTTTGTTTTGGTGTCATCCTCGAGGGTGACGTGCATGGTTAGATGTGGGTTGTTGGGGCACGGTTGTTTGTATCGTGGTTGGGTATAGAGCGTGTTTGGGCTCATGGCACCTTTGGTGAAAATGTGGTGTTTTGTGACCTCGTGGTTTGAGGGGTTTAGCGTTGGCCTTCGGGTTAGGCTGGATTCTGTGAGTTGTTGTTTGTCCATGTGAGTGGATGTCAGTTATATGGTGGGTGGCGTCATGATGTGAAGTTATATATGGCTATGTGCATTTATAACTTTAATTTATTTATGTACGGATTATGTGGATGGATTATATGGTTTTGGTATAGTTACGTATACCGTGGTTGCATGCTTTAAAACTCAGAAGTTTTTTAGGCATGTATATGTGGGATATGAGGAACGGATGCATGTGGTGCATGTTGCATGGGTTGCAAGCGTTGTGTAAGTCGCGTGTGAAGCATGTGACATGGCTTGTAAAATGTAGTGACAGTACGTGGAATTTTGCATTAAAACCTTGGTTTAGTTTTACAATGAGTCTGAAGGATGGAAGTGTGATCCTAAGGACGTGTGTGAATGTCTGAAGGATGGAAATGTGATCCTAAAGACGTGTGTGTGTGTCTAAATGATGGAAATGTGATCCTAAAGACATGTGTGTGTGTGTGTGTGTGTGTGTGTCTGTCTGTCTTTGAAGGATGGAAATGTGATCATGAGGATACGGGTGTTGCATGGATTGCATGAACTACATTATGGGACAGATAAAACTGATTTCAAATTGTTTTAAGATTCGTGTGAATCGCGATCTAAAAACCATTTTCAAACCTTTTTCAAGGCTCCTATGTGTGAGTCAAAAGATAGTTCTTATCCTCGCTTTCCCTTGCTTGTGAAATTCGTTTTGAAGGCTTGAAAGAGAGTCCAAAACTACACCTTGAAAGATAGTTCTTATCCTCCTTCTTCCTCCGTCACACCCTACTCAGCTGCCACCGCCGGTGTTGTTCACCCCCTCCACTGCCGGAGTCGTTCGCCCCCTCCACCGCCAGTCTTTGCTTTTTAGTGCTCACCCTCATACTCACCGCTTCTTCCTCTCACCCGCCACTGCCCACGCCCACGCCCCCGACCCCGACCCCGACGACGTCATTCAATTGAAGTCCTGATTTCAAACCCTAATTTCATTTGAAGCTCGGTTTGTTGATTTTCACTTTCTAACTTCAGATTGCATTTGAAGCCCTAATTTTGATTTGAAGTATTAGTTGATTTTCAAAGTATCGATTGAAGCCCTAAAATCA
>JAULJZ010225821.1:0-17315 GCA_032270985.1 Heliamphora pulchella
GAGAATCGCATAAGAGAATATAGTAGAAGATATGATAGGAGCTTCAACTCGGATTCAAATCGTAGTTGAAGATTCGACTGATAAAAATGTATTCTTCTAAATTAACTTCGAATGCACGGGTTTTATTTTGGTCGTTCATCATCAAAAGTTTTATCTGAAACCCGTTTTGGCAATTGCTCGTCTAGTTAATTTTTTTCGTTAATTGTTTGCAAAAACAAAAATCTTGGCAGTCTTGCCTCTAACACTATCTTGTCTTAAAGGGGTGCTACGTGGAGTTTTATGCTTTTCTACTGCTTTTATGATTTATTAAGACTTTAGGAGATGTATGTGTTCATGTTGTTTTCGAAAAGAGGAGTTTTGAAAACAGAAAAGATTTATGTAATTGTTTGCAAAAACCTAAATTTGAAGGTTTGGAACTAACCCTTGGGTTAAGCCTCGTTTTAACGTTTGTTGGTCTCCATGGTTAGGTGGATGACGTTGATATGCAAAATATGATATTTGTACATGGTTGTGTGCATGCAAACTCTAGTTTAAAGATGCATTAGTTGGGGCAAATTTTGGTCCCTCAGTGAAAGCCCGCAAAGATGCATTAGTTAGGGTGAATTTTGGTCCCTCGGTGAAAACGCGTAAAGATGCATAATAAGGGGAAAATTTTGGTTCTACGGTGAAAGCCCATGAAGATGCATATATTGCGTGTGAATCATTGTGGGTGATGTAAAACCATTTTCGAGGCTTGCGTAAGTCGAAATATTCATATATATTTGTGTTAGCATGTTTAGCTTTTATTTCATGCTAGTCTGCTTCCTATTGAGCCTTGGCTCACGGTGTGAGATTTGAAAACTTTTTTCAGGTGCACATAATCACTTGGGATGATCTTGGGAAGTTGGGGTGGCGGAAGACTTTCTTAGTTTTCCTTTTGTTTTATATTGGAACATGTATTGATATGTAATGTTTCGGAATAGAAAGCCTATGTTGTAAGCCTTGTGGCCATTATATCAATGTATGTATGTTTTACGATTTTGAGAGAACCCTTGGGTTGGGTGTTGTCTCTTTAGTTTGTTTTGGTTTGGGTTAAAAGCTTTTTAAGATTCATTTTCGAGCCGAAAGAGTGATTTCTTTATAAAATGAATGTTTTGTCCCTTATCCCTTGGTTATTTAAATTCTTATTCAAAGAAACAAAAATTAGGTGTGTTTTTGAGACTTGAGAATATTTTCTAGTTTTTAGCTTGGAAATCTCTCGGGTGTCTCACCGCTCGAGCGGACAGCCACTGTGTGAAAAAGTTTAATTTTTTTCGAAAGGAGATTTTTGGATGGAAAATCTTTTGGATAACCTTTTTAGCTTAAATGGCGTGTTTTTAGGAATATTATTTTACATATAAAATCCCATTTTCGTGTTGGTTTTCATGGAGTTTTGTTTGAAAATCAGGGCATTACAATTTGGTATTAGAGCTCTAGGTTCGAATACCTAAGAGCCATGGGAAGAGGTTGCATCACCCTGTGAGGATGGTTACGTGTGCTTGATTGTATGTATCTAAATATTTTCATAAAATGTTGAGTACGTAAATGCCGTGTATATGTGAGCATGGGGGTTGGACCTTAGGAATAACTAGTTTTCCCTTCGGGCGTTTGGATTAATAAACTTGAAAGTCAAGTTAGAAATGCATTTGACCAACGTGTTTTCTAGTGAGGAATCTAAGTAGGTTATCCAAATTGATGTGTCATTCTTGTCGGTTCTCCTCGGTATGTGAGATGTGTTTACATGGTCATTTACAGATAAGTGTTAGCATGGTTATGTAGTTAACGTTCGTAATAGCATAATGAGCTGAATCTTATGTTGTTATGTTCTATATTTCTTTCATATAAAAGTTATGTCTGCACGAAGAGGATGAGGTCATGGTCGAGGCTGTGGCCGTATGGTTTAGGCTAAAGGGATGCGCCAATCCCTGATGCTGGGGATGCAAATGTTCCCTAAGAACCAGTAGACAGAATAGGATTGCTACGTGAGATGGTGGGTTCCTTCTGTCAGCTAGCCGAGGTTGCTAAGGGAGGGGCGAGAGTACATGAGCCGAGGGCGATTGTTACGATACAAGAGTTTTGGCATCTTGACCCTCCTACCTTTGTTGGGGATTTTGATCCCACAGTAGCCACAGAATGGTTAGAACTTGTGACCAGGATTCTGGATACACTATAGATAATTGAGAATGACCTGAGGGTTGTATTTTCCACATTCTAGCTGAGAGGTGACGCTCGTGAGTGGTGAAAATTTGCTAGAACTACCATGGAAGGTACGTGGGCAACTTTTACGAGGGTATTTCTGGAGAAATATCTTTCTGAGTCCTCAAGGAATGGTTATCGAGAGGAGTTCTATTCTCACACTCAGGGGACGATGAGTATCATGCAGTATGAGGCCAGGTTTACCAGTTTATCCTGCTTTGCACAGGTATTTGTGGCTACTGACGAGCTACGTTCGAGGAGGATTGAAAGGGGTTTAAGGCCTGCAATCAGGGAGCGGGAGGTAGAATTGAGACTGTGTGTCTTTATAGAAGTGGTGAAATCGATAGCTATTATCAAGAACACTTTGAGTGACACTCGTAGACCCAGGAAGGTCAGAACATTGCAAGGTGGGACAGAGACACAGTCAGTTGGGCACACCAATAAGAGGCAAAGGTCCTTTGGCCCTGGTTTTCATCTATCAGGATCATGGCAGCAGTTTTCAGCACCAGCACCAGCACCATCAATGGCTTCATCTGGGAGACCAAAGCATAGAGAGCTCATCTACTTCCAGTGTAAACGGCCAGGGCATCATGTGGTGGATTGCCCATAGTCGAGGCAATTCCAGAGTTCATTACCGATTTAGTGGCAGGGGAGGGAGCTGCCAGTTTGTTTTAGATGTGGCCAGTCTGTACATATTTGCAGGAACTGCCCTCAGTGAGGCAGTGTACTGAGCGCGGCAAGCGCACCTGTTGTTTAGCCCGCGCAGGGTCGACAGAATTACTGACAGTAGCACCCAATAGTTTAGACTTCTAGGGTTACAAATGAGTGTGTTTTAGCACAGCCAATACGACAATCGACAGTCTAGGGCTATGGTGGACAGACTGGGACACCATAGGGCAGAGTGTACGCCATTACAGATCCCAGATCTTCCAAAGCACCGGTCGTGCCTGATGCTGCAGCTATTGCTTCAGTGATCAGAGGTACTCTTTTAGTGTACAGATCATGGGCTAGTGTTCTTATCGATACGAGAGCATCGCATTCTTTTATTTCATCTGCTTTGGGGTTAGAGATGGGTTCGGTAGAATTGAGACTGTGTGTCTTTATAGAATTGGTGAAATCGATAGCTGTTATCGAGAACACTTTGAATGAGACTCGTAGATCCAAGAAGGTCAGAACATTGCAGGGTGGGACAGAGACACAGTCAGTTGGGCACACCAATAAGAAGCAAAGGTCCTTTGGCGCTGGTTTTCATCCATCTGGATCATGGCAGCAGTTTTCAACACCAGCACCAGCACCATCAATGGCTTCATATGGGAGGCCAAAGCATAGAGAGCTCGTCTACTTCCAGTGTAAGCGGCCAGGGCATCATGTGGTGGATTGCCCATAGGCGAGGCAATTCCAGAGTTCAGTACCGACTCAGTGGCAGGGGTGGGAGCTGCCAGTTTGTTTTAGATGTGGCCAATCTGGACATATTCGCAGGAACTGCCCTCAGTGAGGCAGTGTACTGAGCGCGGCAAGGGCACCAGTTGTTCAGCCCGCGCAGGGTCGACAGAATTACCGACAGTAGCACCCAATAGTTTAGACTTCCAGGGTTACAAATGAGGGTGCTTTAGCACAGCCAATACGACAATCGATAGTCTAGGGCTATGGTGGACAGATTGGGACACCATAGGGCAGAGTGTACGCCATTACAGATCCCAGATCTTCCAAGGCACCGATCGTGCCTGAGGCTGCAGCTATTGCTTCAGTGATCAGAGGTACTCTTTTAGTGTACAGATCATGGGCAAGTGTTCTTATCAATACGGGAGCATCGCATTCCTTTATTTCATCTGCTTTTGCATCTGCTTTGGGGTTAGAGATGGGTTGGGTAGTACGCTGTGTGTAGAGACTCTGATCGATGGGAATGTGGTGTTGGGACGTGTTTGTAGATCTTGTAAGTTAGAGGTTGTCGGCCATTGTTTAGAGTTTGATTTTATCATTCTAGACATGACCACGTTTGATATCATCATAGGGATGGACTGGCTGACCACCTATCGTGCCTATATCGATTGCAATCGACGGAAGGTATCGATTTATACACCTGAGGATGATTATTTTTGTTTTATGGGTGATCAGGATGAGGGTTTAATGTCCATGCTCGATCTTGTTCGAAATCGAGGTAGCTTGGGCTTCCTCTTTTCTGCTCTCATGTTGGATGAGGCGATTGGGGTTCGAGGAGAGTTTTCACATGTGGTTTGTGACTATCTAGATGTCTTTTCTGACGGTCTTTTTGAGTTTCCACCGAGTCGGTAAGTAGAGTTTTCTATCAATCTCGTTCCGGGAGCTAGTCCTATTTTGATGCCATCTTATCGTTTTGCAACGGCTGAGTTGCGAGAACTCAAGGTACAGCTTTAGGAGTTGCTTGATAAGGGGTTTATACGTCCGAGTACATCACCGTGGGGAGCTCCAGCCTTGTTTGCTAAGAAGAATGATGGATTCTTGAGGTTATGTATTGACTATCAAAAGTTGAATCAGGTAATGGTGAAAAATAAGTACCCCATGTCAAGGATTGATGACTTGTTTGATCAACTAAAGGGTTCGAGTTGCTTTTTGAAAATTGATTTGAGGTCAGGGTATCATCAGTTGAGGATCAGGGACGAAGACATAGCAAAGACCGCCTTTTGGACTCATTATGGTCACTATGACTTTTTAATTATGTCGTTCGATTTGACGAACGCTCCTACGACGTTCATGGACTTGATAAATCGTATATTTCATCCGTATCTGGACAGTTTTGTAGTTATGTTCGTGGACGATATTTTTATCTACTCACCCTCGAGGGAGATGCATAGAAAAAATCTACATATTTCTCTACTCACCCTCGAGAGAGAAGCATAAAAAAATCTACGTATTTCTCTACAGCTTTTGAGAGAGCATCGTCTGTATGCGAAGTTTGAGAAATGTGAATTTTGGATGCCTAAGGTAAGGTTTCTTAGACATGTAGTATCAAGGGATGGAGTAACTATGGATTCTTCAAAGACTAGCGCAGTGATGGATTGAGAACGACCGAGAAATGTATATGAGATCTGCAGCTTTTTGGGTTTAGCAGGCTACTAGCGGCAATTCGTGAAAGATTTTTCTAGACTTGCCACGCCGATTACTTGTCTTAACGCAAAAAGGAGTCAAGTTCGTTTGGAGTGAAGCTTGTGAGTTGGCATTTCAGGAATTGAAAAGGAGATTGACGAGTGCATCAGTGTTAGTTATTCCAGAGCGAGGTTGGGGTTACACAATGTATCGTGATGCGTCGCATGATGGTTTGGGTTGTGTTTAGATGCAGGAAGGTAAGGTTGTGACTTACAGATCTCGACAGTTGAAGACTCATGAACAAAGTTACGCGACACATGATTTGGAGTTGGCAACCGTGGTCTTTGCCTTGAAGGCATGGCGGTACTATCTTTATGGTGAGCATTTTGAGATTTTCTCCTATCACAAAAGTTTAAAATACTTGATTTCATAGAAGGACCTGAATCTATGCCAACAACGCTAGATGGAGTTTATGAAAGATTATGATTTTGACCTTCAGTATCACTCGGAGAAGGCCAAAGTTGTGGCTGACGCTCTTAGCAGGAGATCTCAGGGTTTGTTAGCTTCTATTGCCATGCGAGAATGGGACATGCTTTGAGAGATCAACGAATTTAATTTATGTCTCAGAGAGACGAAAGAGGGTGTGACATGTTCTCAGTGGTTTCACAGCCTACATTAGTTGCCCGTGTTCTAGAGGCTCAGTAGACAGATCAGGAAGCTCAAATGTGTAGGGATCGTGTAACCAGTGGAAAGGACACCAAAGGATGGACTGTGAGTCCGGATCAGAGTTTGAGATTTGTTGGAAGAGTATTTGTGCCAGAATCGTGCTGCGATGACGTGTTATGGGACTTTCATCATTCTCATCTTATAGTGCACCCAGGAGACCCCAAGATGTATCATGATTTGAGTCGTCAATTCTGGTGAAAGGGAATGAAGAGAAAGGTGGCACAGTTTGTTACTCGATATCTCACTTGTCAGCAAGTGAAGGCGGAACATCAGAGGCCAGTAGGTTTACTTCAGCCGTTGTCTGTATCGAAGTGGAAGTGGGAGAACATCATGATGTATTTTGTAACTGGACTTCCTAGATCGCCCAAGAGGGACGATGCTATTTGGGTTGTGGTTGATAGACTGACAATGTCTGCACACTTTTTTTCCATTCGCGTGAAGGATTCTGTGGACAAGATGAGTAGGTTATATGTTAGTGAGATTGTTCGGTTACATAGAGTACCTGTATCAATTGTTTCCGACCGAGAGCTGCACTTTACATCGCGTTTTTGGCAGAGTTTTCAGGTAGCTCTAGGGATGAGTTTGCGTTTTAGCACTACTTTTCATCCTCAAACGGATGGGCAGTCCGAACATACTATACAGATTCTGGAGAAAATGCTGAGGGCTTGTGTACTCGATTTTTGGGGTTCTTAGGAGGATCATTTACCGTTGACAGAGTTTGCGTATAACAACAGTTATTAGTCTAGCATCGGGATGGCGCCCTTTGAGGCCTTGTATGGCAGGTCGTGTAGGTCGCCAGTGTGTTAGACGGATGTGGGAGAGACCGCAGTTTTGGGACCCGACTTAGTGCGAGAGACGACAAAAAAGAATGCTATAATTCGCCAACATTTGGTGACAGCCCAAAGTCATCAGAAGAATTATGCCGATCAAAGAAGGAGGCCCCTTTGGAGTTTGGGATAGAGGACCATGTATTTTTGAAAGTTTCACTACGCTGAGGTTTAATGAGATTTGGCCGTAGTGGGAAGTTGTCGTCGAGTTTTATCAGGCCGTTTGAAATCCTGGAGAGGATTGGAGAGGTGGCATACCGTCTGGCTTTGCCTCCTCAGCTATCGTCTGTGCACAACATGTTTCATGTTTCTATGTTTTGGAGGTACAAGCCTGACCCATCACACATTTTGGATTGGGCTGAGTTACGAGTAAATGAGGATGCTTCTTTTAAGGAACGATCGGTGAAGAATATGGACACGAAGGTGTAAGTGTTGAGAGGGAGGACCATTGCATATATCAAGGTTCTGTGACTTTATCACGGAGTTAAGGAAGCGGCGTGGGAGCGTGAGTTCGAAATCTATGCTAGATATCCGAAGTTATTTGCTTCGTGACCTTGTAGTGAATTTCAGGGGCAAAGTTCCGTTAAGGGGAGAAAAGTTGTGAGACCCAGTTCCGTTTTATTTTGGTAATGTTTATTCGATGTATTGGTTATTGCTTTAATCGTTTTAGAATAGCATGTTTCTATATGTGTTATGCATATGTGGGCTTGGTCATGTATCTTTTGTTCGAGTTTTCTCCAAGCGATGACCACTCGAGCGGGCATGTGGCCAAGAGTTGGATCGATGGGGGACTGCTTGAGCAGATCTCTAGCAGACAGCCGGGCGTGAGATTTTATAAAAGCAACCTATACCTTGAACTTTATTCCAAAGCTTATTGTGCAAGCTTTCACACATCTTTCTAGAAAACGTCTCCAAAGCTCTACCTTCTCTCTAGCTTTTGGCTTAATTCGGGTTCAGATTATGGCGTTCAGATAGTCGATCCTTGACATCCTTGACATCCTTGCCGTGGGCTCCGCGTTCATCCAAACGGAATCGCGTTTTGGTGACTTTGGTTTTTTGCCAGTGTTCAAAGCTTCGAGTTTCAACTCACTGAGATAGGATCCTAAACTATCTTATCTTAAAGGGGTGCTAC
Organism: Heliamphora pulchella; assembly: GCA_032270985.1. Lineage (NCBI taxonomy): Eukaryota > Viridiplantae > Streptophyta > Magnoliopsida > Ericales > Sarraceniaceae > Heliamphora > Heliamphora pulchella. Next base: position 7,963 of record JAULJZ010225821.1, read on the forward strand.
GTGGAGTTTTATGCTTTTCTACCGTTTTAAAATGCATTAAATATCGAATTTCTTGCTTAAGCTGTGTTTAGATGGCTAAAAAGCATGTTATGCGCTTTTATAATTTATTATGATTTTGGGAGACGTATGTGTTCATGTTGTTTTCGAAAAGCGGAGTTTTAAAAACCGAAAAGATTTATGTAATTGTTTGCGAAAACCTAAATTTGGAGGTTTGGAGTTAACCCTTGGGGTTGAGCCTCGTTTTAACGTTCGTTGGTCTCCATGATTAGGTGGATACGTTGATATACAAAATGTGATATTTGTACATGGTTGTGTGCACGCAAACTCTAGTTTAAAGATGCATTAGTTGGGACGAATTTTAGTCCCTCGGTGAAAGCCTGTAAAGATGCATTAATTTGGGTAAATTTTGATCCCTCAGTGAAAACCCGTAAAGATACATAATGAGGGGCGAATTTTGGTCTTACGGTGAAAGCTCGTGAAGATGCATGTATTGCGTGTGAATCATTGTGAGTTATGTAAAACAGTTTTTGAGGCTCGTGTGAGTCAGAATATTCATATATATTTGTGTTAGCATGTTTAGCTTTTATTTCATGCTAGTCTTCTTTCTATTGAGCCTTGGTTCATGGTGTGGGATTTGAAAATCTTTTTTAGGTACACATGATCACTCGGGATGATCTCGGAAAGCCGGGGGTGACGAAAGACTTTCTTAGTTTTCTTTTTGTTTTATATTATAACATATATTGATATGTAATATTTCGGAACAGAAAGCCTATGTTGTAAGCCTTGTGGCAATTATATCAATGCATGTATGTTTTATGATTTTGAGAGAACTCTTGGGTTGGGTGTTGTCTATTTAGTTTGTTTTGGTTTTGGTTTTGGTTAAAAGTTTTTCATGATTCGTTTTCGAGCCGAAAGAGTGATTTCTTTATAAAATGAACGTTTTGTCATTTATCCTTTGGTTATTTAAATTCTTGCTCAAAGAAAAGACTTTTAGGTGTGTTTTTGAAACTTATGAAGATTTTTTGATTTTTGTCTTGAAAATCTCTCGGGTGTCTCACCGCTCGAGCGGTGGAAGATCCGTTTGAGCAGACAGCCACTCTGTGAAAAAATTCGATATTATTTCAAAAAGAGGTTTTTGAATAGAAAATTTTTTGGATAACCTTTTTAGCTTAAATGGCGTGTTTTGAGGAATATTATTTTACATATAAAATCTCATTTTCGTGTTAGTTTTCGTAGAGTTTTGTTTGAAAATCAGGGCATTACATGCTCCTCGTCCTAAAATGTGTTGTAAGAAGCAAATTGGACACAACAATGCCATAGATGTTCTAGAGGAAAGGGCAGTGTTTGATGGGAATGTTTTCTTTTTCTTTTAAACTATATGTAGCTTTAAAATATGCCCTCAGTTTTATCTCTGTTACCATTTTTTGGTGTTACATTTTTTTTTTATAAGATGTAAGAAATTAGTGTGTATTCTTCAACCATAATGATTTATGAACACCACTGCTACGTTTTTAGCCACTATTTTGATTTACATTTTGTTTTGCATTCTTATGATGCTAATCACTCACCATATACTTATCAAAATGAGATTTCTCTAACGATATCAAAAAGAATAAGTTAATTTCAAAACAAATCAAAATTTAGGCGATTGTTTGTGACTTCTCGCCTTGTTTCAAATTTGGTTGGATATGGAATGGCCAAACAAATGAAAAAAAATAAAGGCAAAAAAATAAAAAATTGAAGACTAATTAAAGATATTTTATTAATGTTCAATATGATAAAAATAAAGATACAAGAAAGAAATGATACCACTCACTTACGATTACTCGGTAAAGTGTTGAACATTCTCTCTTCAAGTTGAAGAAAAATCTAAATTACACCACTTCTATGATTTAAGTTAGACTACTATTACTTTTAAATTGACTCTTTTGCTGAATTGATAAACTAAAGATCTTTTATAATGAATATATTACACGTTTTTATAAAAAAATGAATTACATAAATAACTATCGATAACTTCTTATATCTATTCTAAATAAACAATATATATGTTCTACAATGTCAAGAGTTCTTTAAATAACTTTCATTAACCGTCATGCCCTTGTTATATTGTTAGTTGTCATCCTTCAAATCTTTCAAGTAGACATTATGGTTTCTCTTATGGTGCAATGCACCATTTAAGGGTTAAAAATACGATTATCATTCGTCTTTAAAATTATCATTCATTTTTTTATCATTGAATGGGCGCATTACACCACAATTGCATAGCTAGCAAATGATCCAATTTCCTGTGGGATGCTCTTAAGGATGAATTGACTTCACCTATATAGAAGGTCTCCATGTTTAAATAGAAAAACCAAATGGGAAGCTCACATATCTACCCCCACATATGCATCAAAGGCTGGGGGGAAAAAAAGGTCAATTAATAAACTGTTCTGTGCCACATAGGAGCAGACAATTCAATGACATTATTGAACAGGCATGGTTTTAAATCAACATCCAAAAACTAGTGCAGCACTTATAGAAGGCATCTTTTGATTATTTGATTTCCTCAATTGAAAAAACAAAACTGTTTGGTTCCATGTGTGCTGAGATTAATAGGACTCCACTAATTGATGAATATGACTTTATGAGCAATAGTATGAAAGTAAGATCTTCCCAAGATCCAGCCTACCCAAGTCAACATTAGGTAAAGGGTGTGCCAAAATTGTATTTGAGAAGAATACATAGATTAGAGGAGTATTGATGGAGTAATTATTTGGTGCTATCGGAACATTATGTAGTAAGTTTATGTGGTATTCCCACCTAATATGGTAGTAATAAATTTTATAATAGAGACATAATGACTCATCTTTGTAGGTGATTAAGAGAAAAAATATGATCCACATTGTGTAAATTGAGATTATTTATTCGCTAAAAATAACATGTGACATCGTTTATATAGTACTCTGAGAATATCTAATAATTTGTTGTAATTATGAATGTGGTTCGGCTCTTATCAGCTCAAAAAGAATGCGAAATTTTGAAAAAAATTAGAAAATTGAGTTTGTTGGATGTAGTGAAAAAATAGTTTTATTTTTGTTTTTTTTTCTTGACTTTTATATTTTGATTAAAAAAATTTTGATTCTTCTAGTCATGAAAAATATTTAAAAAAAACTAAAAAATTCATAAAATTATTTTTAAAAAGTACTAAAGACAAACTATTTTTTAATTAACCATAGTAATCTCTGCCTTTTTTGAGTCTTTTTATTTTGTAGTTAAATTTTTTTATTTTTTAGACTCTTGTGACGAAATGAATCTAAAAAATATACAAATTTAAACTAAACTTTAAAAAAGAACATTAAAAAAATATTTGACAAGTTTGTACACACACCAAAAGATCTTTTGAAAAAAGAAAAGTGGAATGATATTAGTGCCTGTAGGGTTGTCCAGAAAGTCATTGAAAACATTGAATTGGTATGAACATATTCAAATTGTATAGTTTGATTCAATTTTTTTTGTGAACGGTTTGGTTCCATTTTTAAATAATTAGGAACTATTCTTTATAATTTAGTTCACGGATTAAGTTTTAAAAAATCGTATAAAACTCAACCGATGCACTACCTATTAATACTATTTATATTGTTTATTATATATAAAAAAATATTTAAAATGCTATTTTTTTATTTTACACATTTTCTATTTTATTTCTTCTCTTTTATTATTTAGTTTTTTATTTTTTATTGTAATATCGTAATATTATATAATTCATAAACTATTAATAATAGATAAAAAGTAATAAAATATAATCTATAATTTCTAAAAACATGAATCTCTCTTTGTAAAAATATAAAACAAATAATAAAATAAAATGTAAAGTAAAATAATATAAATAAAAAAAATAAAAAATAATAGAAAAACTAAACAAATAAATATATATTTTTTTAATATAAAATAAGTAACAAGTTCTTATCTTAAAACAGCGTTTTCAAATTGAAACTGAACCCTTATTTATTAGTTTAGCTCAATTCATAATACATTCAATTAGATGTCAGTTCGTAAACTCTTAAAAATGTTCCTAACGATTTGATTCTTAATTTAAATTGAACCAAAACAAACGGTCGACACTGTTCAAACTTGACAATTCTACTGCCTGCCAAGTCAAATCCAGGAAAGGCGAGTCCAGTAGAGTTGAACGTTGACTGGCTAGCTACAGAGAGAGAGAGAGAGAGAGAGAGAGAGAGGTCACTCTAGCCTCGTTTGGATAATATCTTATTTACTTACTTTATGTATGCTACTTATTTTTGTATTTAGCTGAGAATTAAAAATTATATTTTTTAAAAATAAAAAAATAAATTTTAAATCATATCATTCGGCATCCTAAAAAGACACCTAATTTTTTACTTCTTTCTAATTTAAAAATCTATTCACATCCCAAATAATCTTAACCTTTTTAGATTAAATGACAGTAATATCCTTAATATAAAGTTAATTTTACTCTAAAAATAAAATTAAAAAAAAACTATGTTATTATCCCAAATACAACTTAAAAGAAAAGTGTAAGATTATATTAAGCATTTCACCAAAAACAAAAAAGCAAAAAACTATTCTAAACAAACTATTTCAAATAGTTTAACTTTTTTTCTCTTTTCCAAAAAAAGTTAAATCTTTTAAAAATTAAACTTTTCAATATCCCAATCAAATAATAAAATTTTCCGTCCTTTGGTCAAGATTCTATACTTTTTATTTTTTTCCCATCGGCACAAACGAAAAAAGTAAGAAAAAATAATTCAATAACCTAATATGCTAAACGTATGTTTACTTATTTTTATTTTTAGTAAATGCATCTCATTATTTGGTCAATTTTTTTACTTTTCCCGTTTCTCCTATTAACAGAATTGAAAAGATAAAAAAAATTGTGAACAAAAGATGAAAATTTCCAAAAACACCATTAAACTACCATTTTCAATTTTATCACATCCAAGGCAAAAAAGTGATTAAACATACTACTTAATGACGGCTAATTGGATAGTGAATAATAGAATCTCTTACCAATAAAAGTTATAATTTCTTTTTCTTCGTATTACAATGTGATTGTTATTCTTTATCATAAAAATTCAAAATAAGAATAGTTATCAATAAGAACTACGTGTTATCCACATGTAAGATCCTTCGTGACTCCATTTTATAAGTTTATGATTAGTTCACAACGATAATTAGAATCATTCATATTGTAAATCCTAAAAATAGATCACAATGCAAAAATTCAATTTGATCAATTATCGGTAGATATACAAACACACAACATTTAATTTAAAAAATGGACGGTTTAAATATAAATGATTATTTAAAACCAAAACAATTTATTTTTTCAAATAAAATGTCATCTGTTTATATATCTATTAATATTCAAACAAACTAAATTTTTGCATAAATAATCTATTTTGAATGCCCTAAAAAATAACGTTTCGAATCATCGTTGGAGATGTCTAGAGGAGCTTTTAACCGATTGTCAATCACCCAATGGGGCTTAACTGATTATCTACCACCCAATGGGGCGGTGGTTAGAGGACCCAAATGTGATTGAGGACTGTGGGAACAAGTATAAGAAGCCTATGGCACATTTCACAAACAGAAAGACAAAAGGCAGAGAGAGGTAGAGATGGTGAGGGAATGGAAAGAGGTGATTACAGGGGATGTGGGTGGTCAAGCCTTATGGGTAGTTTTAGTAGTTACCCTCGCCATGATTTCGGTCCTAATATTCTCCTGTGCCAATGGTGCGTCCAGAGACAAAGCTTCAGCAGGAGACTCGGGTGTTTATGGCGGTGGTTGCGGAGCCGGGTGTGGTGCAGCCTGTGGTGGATGACTTTACGGTCACCGGACTCCTTCACACGAACCTCAAAATCCGAGGTCGATGATCCTGTTCCGCCATTGCTGAAAACCGAGAGGAAGTTCTTTCTAATAACTCCTTACTGTTCCCAAAACACAAGCTTCAATGCTCATAAATATTTGGAAACATTTCTGAAACTAATGGGTTGAAGAAATTAGCTCAAAGGGAAAATAAAAAAAAAACTAGCCATTTCTGCTATATCTTGTCAATGTAAGCATTCTGCAATATTTGAGAGGCTTCTTTTTGTCAAGTAGCATATCCAACTATGGTTTTTCTGGCATTCCTGGGTTCACATTGTTTTACCAAATCAACCCTTTTTTCATTTTTCTTTTTGCTTTTTTCTTTTATTTGTGTTGGGAAAATGGCTAAATACTCCCGCATCTATCCAAAGCAGCAGACTTAAATTCATAGTGGAATAATCGCAGAAAAGTCTTACTTGACAAACAAACGGATTGATTTGCATAGCCAGAGGTCCAAAGCTGACATGTTGCAGGTTTTGCGCATCAAATTAGCCTCAATCATCAAGCTATGGACAGAAAATAATGTTTGAAGTGTTCCCAAACAAAATCTATTTGTTTCTATGATGCCGATTTATTTCTTTCCATTTGGTTCATACAACATGGACTTCAAGACAGCAAATGACACTTCCAACTTGAAGGTGCCTTTTGGGTCTTACAGGCCCGAAGGGACAAACCCAGAAAAAAAAAAAAGGTTGGTAAGAACAGGTAAATATCTAAACAGAGAAATATCTAAACAATACACACACATGTATATATAGGTTGGTAATAACAGGTAAACTTTGATAGCATATAATAAGCAAGCACCCTTTGTAGATTATCTATGGCAGACCAGCCGGTACTTAAACAGTCCCTTTAAAATGGCTAAAAGCACCTGCATACTGTTTCTCCTAATTGACAATTGAGAACCGAATTTTTTTAATTTGCAGAAACCAGGACGAAGCCATGTGTTAATATGTTCTTTTTTAAACCAATTACACAAGAAAACTGATTATTATTGTTCAAAAAATAGAACTAATAAATGTATATCTATATAAATGTGTGTATACGTATTTGAGTACTGAGGTAGGAGAAAATGGCCTCATCACTGGCAAAACATCAAATGTGGCTTGCCACACACCTTGATCAAAGTTGGCCTGAGCAAGAAGCCGTGGGGTACAACAAGCTACTTTGGAGTAACATGGACAGGAATAAATAGAGGTGCCATTTTTTGAAATTCAGTTAATGCAACCGTGTAGCTAAAATCCAACCTTGTTTGTCTTCCTACCTATGGAAGCTCCCAAACTCTTTGAACCCGCTCTCTTATTTGCCCTTATGAGGATCTGAATCAATGTCTGAAAATGAAGAATACGCTGCAAACACCCTCTTCTCTGATCCACAGCAACCCCGGTGCATCGCATACTGCGCGGTGCGACATCCAACCTTGCAAGGTAGCTTGATGAAACACCACGCAATGGCTATCGGGCAGCAAATGCACAGAAGGCATGTGCTGCAGATAAACTCTGTTGCTTTCTGGCAGCATTTGGATTTTGATCCAGAACAAGAAGAAGATGGATTTGAGGGCTTTGCTTCCATTTAGAATTCGCACTTGCTTGCCCTCTACCAAGGAGTGTTTTAACTTTATACTGTGCCTTTGAAGAAGAAACTCGATCTTCATATGACCTAGTATGTAGTACAACTATGCTTTAAGCATGTGTCCTTTGAGACGCGTGAATTGAACGGCCGTGATCAAATTATCATAGAGGATAATTGACGATCAGATTTGTGACCATCTAGGGTCTGATAACTATGGTTTTGCACATTGCTATGTCATTCTTCAAAGTGATTGAGTTGTTGCTTTTCCTTTTGGGAACTTTATCAAGTCAGACTTCGGCCTTATTTACACTTTTTATTTTTGTTGCTTTTTTATTTTTTCTTTTAAAGGTTCTGTTTCATGCTTTTCACATGATTTGATTCGTCACAGACAAAGACCAGTATGTAATTTGATCTTAGTGGAGTAACTCAATTTGGCTTAACCTTTACAATCTTGGCCGCATGAGAGAGAGAGAGAGAGAGAGAGAGAGAGAGATAGAGAGATTTAGTAGCAACCCTGAATTGTAAATAGGCATTTATTCTCCTAGTCTCGCAGTTGTCAGCTTCATAGCTTTTGTTTTAGCCCCTTTCCAACTAGTGAGATTCTATCTCTTACTTAAAAAAGGCAGCTATAGTTCAATAATATGGAAATTTCTCTGATAAATTGGTTCCAGGGGTATGCTTGCCGAGGTATGCCAGGCAATAAGTGCAAGCAAGGCTGCGGAAAGAGAGATGTAAGGCTTGCTTGGAGCAATAAATATAAACTCATGTCTGTATGTTTTTTAAGAAAACCAAATAACAACCAGCTCTAATATTATCATTCTTTCGTAAAATTTAACCTATCTTCTTTGACTGTCCATCAACTTTATTCTTGAACCCTTGCATATTCTGGAATCAAAGCCAATTTAATTCCGATTCTTTCCTTTTACTTGTAAGCTTTGTTCATGGCATCAAATCCAAATAATGGCACCTTCAACTATGCTCCATATCTTGTACCCATATTTGATGAGGAAAGTTATGATTATTAGAGTATCTTAATGAAAACAATTTTCATCTCTCAAGATTTATGGGAGACTCTAGAGGAAGACTTTCTCGTACCAGAAAGTGAGGAAGCACATGCAACAAGCTACTTTGAAATTAACTTTTTCTTTTTGATATCGTTATAGAAATCTTATTTTGATAAGCATATGGTGAGTGATTAGCATCATAGGAATGTAAAACAAAATGTAAATCAAAATAGTAGCTAAAAACGTAGCAGTGGTGTTCATAAATCATTATGGTTGAAGAATAAACACTAATTTCTTACATATTATATAATATATATATATATATATATATATATATATATATAACACCAAAAAATGGTAACAGAGATAAAACTGAGGGCATATTTATTAATCACTCGTGCCTATGCTTATAAGTAAAAGAATTCTAAACCCTTCTATCCCCATGTGATGGTGGATAATTTATTAATCCTTTATTTGCTTTTTGAATCAAAGAGAATGGGAAGGGGTCCCCGCTGTCAAGCTCAAGCCCTGGCAATTTGAGCGAGGGAAAAAGCCTCTAACCATCAAACCAACCATCAAGCTCAAGAGAAAAAGAAGGTCAAGTAATGCAAGTATCTTTCATGATTATCACTAGTGTCTTGGGAATATGCATGTTGATCCAAGCTAAGCTACTGATAGAAAACGGTTTATATTTCCAAAACCAAAAACAAAACAAAAAATAAAAACATTTTTTTGTCTATGTTACACGGACTCGAGTACAAGTGTCAGGTGCTCAATTCCAAAGGAATGAATGGATTCCTCGTTCGTCCAGCTCCACCCCGCAAGCCGGTTGTAAAGCTCTTTCGTTGAGGGTTGGAAGTAGTGCACCTGGTTCACTAGGTTCTACCA
>JAULJZ010225842.1:0-17312 GCA_032270985.1 Heliamphora pulchella
ACACAGAAGATCAGATTTTAGGTTCTTACAGAATATAAGTTTTATGTTCACAGTTTAGATGGAAATGGATATACCATTGATACGACAATAGCACAGAGTTTTAGTAGGCCTGTCTTGATTACGGGGAGCAGATAATAGTATCGTCTATTATTTCGACTCTCTGTGCTAGTACACTTTGTGTGTATTAAACGGGACATTCGGGGTAATTAATTTTATACTGACTATATAAATTAATTCACACTCTAAGGTAATTATGAATAGTACTTATCCTCTTAATTCTGAAATAATTACTCATTTACATATATTTAATATTTGTTATTTTGATTCATTAGAGCGTACGATCTTATATGGATCTATATTCTCGGTGAGTTGAATAGTGGTATTATTTACATGAAAAATATTAATTATTGATGGAATCACGTCCCGAAAGATCGGGATTGACAATACCCCTTAAGGAAACTTATAAGTTTTGACCGAGCCAAATCCTATAGGTGGATTTGATTATCCGGCGGTCAAATAAGTTAAGCGGAAGGGTTTAAAAAATATCAAGATGCCGATTAAATTAAATTATCAGTAATTAAATTTAATTGGCGGGTATCAAAAATCTTAACGTGGGGAGAAACGGTAAACATTTAATAACAGGATCTCAATGCAAGGAGGTCTTGAGATTATGAGTCAGAGTACAATTATAGTTCTTTAGTGGTGTGAATTGTAATACAGTATTTTATGAAAATTGTAGAAACCGCTGCGTCTTTCCATAATTGTAGAAATTGCTAGTAGGTATCTGTGTTCCACTAGAAGTTTTACTCATAATTACTGCCCAGGTCCCAACTGTAACCCCTATAAATATGCGGGTAGGATGAACCAGTTTTATATCATTGATACATTATATTTTTTCTTTCAAGACTAAATATATCTGGGTTCTACCGGCATGAGTTCTCGATAATTCGTAACCCACACTACGTTCGAGGATCACATAAGAGAATACTGTAGAAGATCTGAAAAGAGTTTCAACTCGGGATCAAATCGTAGTTGAAGAATCGATCGACAAAAGGTATTTTTCTAAATTAACTTTGGTTGCACGGGTTTTATTTTGATCGTTCGTCGTCAAGAGTTTTATCTGGAGTCCGTTTCAGCGTTTGCTCATTCAGTTAATTTTTAACCAAAAATTGTTTATAAAAATAATGATCTTGGCAGTATTACCTCCAATAAATTGGTATCAGAACCATTTTGTTTTTTGTTTACGGTTATCGGAGCCGGGTAGTTCTAGAACTGTTGCTAACTTTGTTTTGCAGGTATTCTAAATTCTAGTTTTATGATCATTTTTTATTTTCATATTTGATTGAATGCGTGGATGATAATTTAATTTAATTTAATTATTTTTTTAACCACGAGAGTTGATCGTGGTAGATTGATTATTAATTCTACGGAGACATAGAATCAATATAAAAAATTATTTTTTGATTTCTAATTTTTATTTTGTTTTATGTTATCAAAATAAAATAAAATAAAAAGAATGAAGAACAAGGTGAAGAACAAAAGGTCCAGCGCCGGTTTGCAAGAGGGCAAACAAGCTGTTTCGTTGAAGCGATTCCCAGCAAGCTGTTTTGATAAAAAGCTAAGCCAAACACTGCCTTATGGCAGTAGCGGTTTTCCCAAGCAGGAGCAGCTAATTGTTTCAGCAGCAAAACACTGCAGCGATCTTTGAAGCTGGTTTCCAAACAGAAGCGGCGCCACTGTTTTCCATAAAAAGTTGGCTGCATTTTCAAATCAGCTAGCGCACTGTAGCGCTTTTTCATAACAGTGGAGTAATTTACCGAAACAGTGAAGCAATATCCCAAACAGTGGAGCTTTTCTGAAATAGTGGGGCAATTCGCAATCAAAGAGACGCAATTCCAGCAAACTGCTTCGCAGCTGTTTTCATCCACACAGCAAGCGGTTTTGCTTCAATGTGTTTGAGAGAAAAGAAATATGAAAAAAGTGAAGCAGCGGTTTTTGTTTTTTTTTTTTTCTAAAACACAAGCAGTTTCGTTAAAAGCAAACACTGAGCAATTTTCGAAACAACGAGAAAAAATCAAAACAGTGAAGGATTTTAAGTAACAGTGGAATTTGGAGCCTTTTATTTCACACAGCAGTCTCCAAAAACAGCCAGCAGTATCCTAACAGCTGTGGTTTTTGAGAGAAAGAATGATTTGATAAATCAGAATTTTTAGAATCGTGTACATGGGAAGATATTTGATTTTTTCAGATCGTGTGATTTTCGAAATTAATAAATTTATTTTAATTAAACAAATTTTTATAACACTAAAAATTATTTTAAAAATCTAAGTGGGAAAGAGAATTTATTCACAGATAAATCCCGCGGTCTCCATCACCTGTTTGTAAGCGATACAATTAAATCCTGCATGTTGGCAGTAAGGCCTTCCTCCCTATCGGACAGATTAATTGTGGTATCGCCAGTACAAATCTCCTTTAGGGATAATTCTGAATAATTGTTAGTGTGGATCACTTCTCCATCTGAATGGTTCATTGCGAAGCGATTGATTTGGGATTAGCTGATGGTTAACAATTAGCTGTATATAATAGTAGCATCTCCATCTGATCACTGCTATTATATACTAGACCGAAATTATGTCAGCTATTTTATTTTACTTGGCATGGTCAGTTGCCTAGATAGTAAAATTAAAAAGAATTAACATGTCTGGTCTTATTATGGATAGTAGACGTCCACCCATCATGGCATGCTATTCACATGTTAACAGACTGCTGACGAATTAATTTTAAAATAGTAAAGGGAACCAAATTAAAATGAATTCAAAGTTTTGCTCGTCATAATTAACGGTATTTTAATTATGTGATTCTCATGTTTAAAATGACTTTCAACCCACTAGCTTTTATTCTAAAAGAAAACAAACTTATGGGACCAAACTATGTTGACTAGAAAAGGAACTTGGACATTGTATTAACTGTTGAGGATTACAAGTTTATTTTAACTGAGATATGTCCACTAGTACCTAATGAGGGGGCTACCGAAAGGGAAACTCGAGCCCATCAAAAGTGGTAGAAAGCTGATCAGATGGCTTGCTGTTACATTTTAGCTTGAATGTCAAATATTTTACAACTTCAGAATCAGTCTATGCCCAGTGCCTATGACATGATGATGAAACTCAAAGAAATATTTAGGAATTAAAATCGTGCTGCTAGGCATGTGGCCATGAGATCTCTAATGAATACAAATATGACTGAAGGTACACCAGTTAAGAATCATGTTCTGAAGATGATCAGTTTTCTGAATAAACTGGAGACCCTTAAAGCTGAAATTGACGGGAAAACCCAGGTCGATATCATACTCCAGGCACTACCTGAAAGTTTTAAGCAGTTCTGCCTGAACTATTCTATGAATAAGCTCAGCTACTCACTGGAAGAACTTCTTAAGGAACTTCAAGCAGCCGAGGGTGTTCTTAGGAAGTCGAGTTATGTGTATGTGGCTGAGAAGGGTTCTTCCCCTAAATCAAAAGATAAGAAGAAGAAAAATGTTCAGACACAGGAAAACACAAGTCTAAAACCAATTAAGGGACCAAAAGCTGGTGTGAAGAAGCCGAGAGGCAAATGCTATCACTGTAACCAGTTTAGACATTGAAAAAAGCAGTGTCTGATTTTTCTCAGTAAGCAGAACAAACAATGTAATTTCTGTTCACTAGTTGTTGAAACATATTTAGCAGTGTTATTTACTGTACCTGATGTGTAGATATGGGAACCACTAATCATGTCTATAATTCTTTGCAGGGGTTCTAAGAAACCAAGCAGCTTTGTGATGAAGAAATCTACCTACACATGGGCAATAATACAAGAGTAGCAGCAGTTGCAGTAAGAGATGTCACTCTCAGTTTTAGTAGAAATAGGATACTACTTTTAAAAGATTATCTTTATATACTTTCGATTAAAAAAAATTTATTTTCAGTCTCGAGTTTAATAAAGGACAAATATTCTGTTCATTTGGTGACTCTGTAGTTATGAAGAAAAATAAACATTTTATTTGTTCTGGTACAGTGGTAGATAATCTGTATGTTGTATCTCTTATCTCTCCTACACTATAATTAACTGAAACGAAAAATACATTTATATTACCATATAAGAGAAAGTTTTCTTTTTTAATGAACCAAACGTTTTTTTGGCACTTATACTTAGGTCATATTAATCTAAAAAAGATAAACAGACTTGTAGCAGATGAACCTTTGAGTTCATTGAAAGTGGAGGCACTTCTAATCTGTGAATCTTGCTTCGAGAGTAAGATGACCAAGAGGTCCTTTTCGGCCAAAGGCCATAGAGCTAAAGAACCGTTCGAGCTGGTTCATTCTGATGTGTGTGGTCCTATAATAATTCGGGTTAGAGGTGGCTTTGAGTACTTCGTCAGTTTCATTGATGACTACTCAAGGTATGGAAACATTTACCTGATGCACTGTAAGTCTGAATGTTTTGAGAAATTCAAAGAATTCAAGGCAGAGACGAGAAGCGTCTGGGTAAAAGTATCAAATCACTACGATCCAACCGTGGTGGAGAATACCTCTTTGGAGAGTTTAATGACTACTTGTCATCAGAGGGAATTACATCCCAATTGGCTGTACCTGGCACTTCACAACAGCATGGTGTAGTAGAAAGAAGGAATAGGGCTCTTATGGAGATAGTAAGATCCATGATGAGTTATTCAAGTTTACCCGATTCATTTTGGGGTATCTCAAGGGAACAAAGGGTAGTCTATTTTATAACGCTAAGGATCAGAAGGTCATTATTAGCACCAATGCTCGATTCTTAGAAAATGATTATATTATGGATCACAGGCCCAATAGCAAAATTATTCTAGAGAAACTGAGAAAAAATACCAGTAGAACGGAAGAGAAACCACAAGTCACTGATATTCCATTACCTCGTCGTAATGGGAGGATTATCGGGACATGTGCAAATCAAAAACAGGGTGCTAATGCACAGGGTTCAAATTCTGCACAGCCTGTTACTGCTAGTACACAGACACAGGTAGTACCTCGTCGTAATGGAAGGGTTGTTCATCAACCTAATCGGTATATGTTCTTGGGAGAGTCGTATGACAAGATCCCAGCAGACCTAGATACAGAGCCCTGTAACTACAATGAAACACTATAAGACAAAGTTGCAGATCTTTGGCAAAGGGTTATGAATTCAGAGAAGAAATCTATGTATTCAAATCAGGTCTGAAAACTTGTAGAACCACCCAAAGGGATAAAATTCATTGGATGCAAGTGAATCTACAAGAAGAAAAGAGGAGTAGACGGGAAGGTTAAAACCTTCAAAGTTAAGCTTGTTGCAAAAGGGTTCACTAAGAAAAAATGGATCGATTAAGAGAAAACCTTTTCACCGGTAACCATGCTTAAGTTTATTCGGATTCTCTTATCCATTGCCGCTCATTTCGATTACAAAATCTGGCAAATGGACGTCAAGACAGCTTTCCTTAACAGAAGTCTTGACGAGTGTATCTATATGATACAACCAGAAGAATTCATTGTAAAGGGCCAGGAACAAATGTTGTGTAAGCTTAAGAGATCCATTTATGGACTTAAGTAGGCATCAAGATCTTGGAACACTCGATTTGATCAAACTATAAAGTCTTATAGTTTTTATCAAAATCTGGATGAGTCCTGTGTGTACAAGAAGCATGACGGAATCGTGGTGATCTTCCTAGTACTTTATGTAGATGATATCTTACTCATCGAAAATAAAGTAGGGGCATTATCTACGGTTACAGTATGGTTATCTGGGCAGTTCGGTATGAAGGACTTGAAAGAAGTCGGTCACATCCTTGGGATCAAGCTTATGCGAGATCAGAAACAAAGGATGTTGGGCTTATCACAAGCAAAGCATATCGAGGATATCCTAGCTCATTTTAGCATGCAAGATTCCAAGAAATGGTTTTTCCATTTCAGGTATGAAATTACTCTATCCAAGGATCAGTGTCCTAAGACACCTTATGAGATAGAGAAGATGAAGGCAATTCCTTATGCTTCGACAGTAAGAAGTCTCATGTATACTATGTTTTGCACTAGACCTGACATCTGCTTTGCCGTTGGCATGGTTAGCAGATATCAATCTAATCTAGGGCAGGAGTATTGGACTGCGGTAAATAACATAATCAAGTACCTAAAAAAGACTAAAGATTATATGTTGGTTTACCAAGCAAACAGTCTAGTACCTTTTGGGGTACACAGACTCAGATTTCTAATTAGATATAGAGTTTACATCAGGAGACAACCTTGTAGTTCCTTTACAAAGAGCTTACAGACAAAAACTTTTGATAGTCATGTAGAGGGCATGGGAGTCAGATGTATGGCAGCGTGATTTTGAGTATAAGTAGGAGATTGTTAGGGTTAGTATACTAAAAATTATGTTTTTAGTATTTAAGTTTATTTTAATAAAATTAATTTTTTATTTTATGAGAATCTTTATGAGCAATATATGTATATTATTTTTTTAATGTTATGCATAGATGCCCGATATTCTATATAGTATTTAATCTGGTGTGTAGAGTACGACTTACTCACAGAAGATCAGATTTTATGTTCTTGCAGAATATAAGTTTTATGTTCATAGTTTAAATGGAAATGGACATACCATCGGTACGACTGTAGCACAGAGTTTTAGTAGGCCTGTCTTGGTTACGAAGAACAAATAATAGCGTTGTCTATTGTTTCGACTCTCTGTACTAGTACACTTTGTGTATATTGAACGGTATATTTTGGGTAATTAATTTTACACTGACTATATAAATTAATTCACACCCCAAGGTTATTATGAATAGTGTTTATCCTCATAATCCTGAAATAATTATTGATTTGTTTATATTTAATATTCATTGTTTTGATTCATTAGAGGGTGCGATCTTATATGAGTCCATATTTTCGGTGAGTTGAATAGCGATATTATTTATATGAAAAATATTAATTATTAACGGAATTCACGTCCCGAAAGATCGGGATTGACGATACCCCCTTAAAGAAACTTATAAATTTTGACCGGGCTAAACCCTACAGGTGGATTTGATTATCTGACGGTCAAATAAGTTAAGCGAAATGGTTTAAGGAATATCAAGATCCTGATTAAATTAAATTGTCAGTAATTAAATTTAATTGACGGGTATCGAAAATCTTAACGTGGGAAAAAATGGTAAGTATTTAATAACAGGAGCTCAATGCAAGAATGTCTTGAGATTATGGGTTAGAGTGCAATTATAGTTCTTTAGTGGTGTGAACTGTAATCCAGTGTTTTATGAAAATTGCAAAAATCGCTGCGTCTTTCCATAATTGCAGAAATCGCTAGTACCTACTGTAGCCCTATATATATGCGGGTAGACTGAACTAATTTTATATCATTGATATATTATATTTTGTCTCTCAAGACTAAATATATCTGAGTTCTGCCGATATGAGTTCTCGATAGTTCGTAACCCACATTACGTTCGAAGATCGCATAAGAGAATATGGTAGAAGATTTGACAAGAGTTTCAACTCGGAATCAAATCATAGTTGAATAATCGATCGACAAAAGGTATTTTTCTAAATTAACTTTGATTGCATAGGTTTTATTTTTATCGTTCGACGTCAAAAGTTTTATCTGGAGCCCATTTCAGCGTTTGTCCGTCCAGTTAATTTTTAATCGAAAATCATTTACAAAAATAATAATTTTGGCAGTATTGCCTCCAACATAGAGATACTGCGAAAGGGAATCAAATGGAGAGTGGGTAATAGTGAACAAATCAAAGTATGGAAAGACAAATGGCTACCAAGGGGACCAACTTTCACAGTCATCAATCCAAGTTGGCTCAATGAACCAGACCTTATGATATCAGATTTAATCCAACAAAACAATGAAGACTAGAATAGGGATCTGCTCTGCCAATTATTCATACACTTCAAAAGCGATTTAATCAATGCCATTCCAATTAGCTGCAAATGAGGGGTGGACAAATTAATCTGGCACTATACGAGAGATGAGAGATGCACAGTCCAATCTGGCTACTATGTAGCGGCAGATGTAGACGGGGAGCATGCAGGGTGCTCAGACTTTTTAGCGGCCTCCGGTTTCTAGAAAAGGATTTGGTCAGCTAAGGTTTCGAACAAAGTAAAGATCTTTATGTGGAGAGCCTGTACAAACATCCTTCTAGTAAGACTACACCTATTCCAGAAAAATATCATCCAAGACCCTTCCTGTGTTTGGTGCGGGCTACAGGTTGAAACAATTATCCACTGCTTGAGATATTGCACTTTCACTGAACAAGTTTGGAGCCACGTCCCTAATATGAAGGACTAGAATCAATTGAAAGGAATGGGGAATTTTAAAAGCTGGGTAGAAGTGGCTTTCAACAACCTGAATACGAAAGCTTTTGATCTTTTCAGCATGATCATCTAGAGACTATGGTCAAAAAGAAACACCAGATTGATGGGTAGCATGACCGAGCCGCTAAAGAAGCCTGAAGAGATTACTCACATCACGGGTCAATTACTAACAGAGTTCAGTGTTGTGGGTTCTACTACGAGCGAGAGACTCCTTCTAACTCAACGAGTATCAAGGTGGACACCACCGCCAAAGGATTTCATCAAGATCAATTTTGACGTTCATGTTGAAAGGATGGGAGAACAAGTCTGGATTTCATTGTCAGGGATGATATAGGCAGACCTTTAGCTACAGGTGCAATGCATTTAAGGACTTCTTTGAATGCAGACCATGCAAAGGCCGCGGGCGCACTCTTTGCGTTACGATTTTTTGTGGAGAGGGGTATAAGGAAACTCCAACTGGAAGGAGATTTCCTCAAGGTGATTAAAGCAATTAAATCGGACGAAGAAGATCTCTCCTCCATCGACAACATTATTGACGAAGGATGGGCAATAACTCGCTCTCTTCTCTCCTTCATCTGCTCTCATATAAAACTTCAAGGGAATGAGGTAGCTCATGCCTTCTCTCGGCTAGCACTCTCGATGGAAGGATGCAAATTTTGGTCCGAAGCTCTGCCTATCCACATTCGTGATTTAGTTTCTAAGGATAGATTGCCTGATTAATTTTTTCTTGTGTCTTCTTGTTTATCAAAAAAATTAAAAATTAAAAAGTGTAGCCCGATTCGCAAAACTCCTTCGTATGTTAGGTCTAGAAAGAGGGGGGACTACAATAAGTCTATAGTACGTAGAAATTCAAAAAGTATAACTATTTCGTCTAAGTTCAAAAAAAACTTACTAAAGACAAAGAAAGGTTTATAAAATCTTCAAAGTGAATTTTTTTCATCTTATTTAAAGTTTTATTTTTTATTTTTTTTACTTTCTTGATTTATTGCGGCACGAATAATCTAAAAATAATCTAGAAAGTATTATTGTAAGACTAACATTAAAAAGTTTACTGAAAAAAAAAACTAAATTAATAAAAAAGAGAAATTTTAGCATAAATCCCGAAATACATACCTGAACAAAGATACGTCCCATCTTTTTTTTTTTTTTTTAGAAATTATTCAATTGACTTCATTGACTTCTATTATACCACTACTATCCTAACTAAAACTCCATTCAATTCTCAAGAAAATCATACAAAAATGATTTTTTTTGTGGATATATATTTTCTCTTTATCGATCCAAAAATAATAAAAATAATAAAAATAAATAAAATAATTAACTTGGTTGCTTATTTAGTTTGCAAAATAGTTGGCAAAAAATTCAATTTTTAACTTTCTAGCAATGCCATAATAGTACACTTTTTACGAGATTTGTTTTATAAGAAAATGTTCTGAGCAAGAAAAGTGTATTTTTTAGTACTCATATTTTACTGTATCAACTAATATAAGCACAAGAAAATAAAACAATTATATTTTTGTTTTTCCTTTCCTTTCTTATTAAATAAATGAAGCCTAAAGGAACTCATTCTATTCCTTTTCAATGACTATTTCCAAAAAGACATGAAAAAAATCTCTCTCAAATCACCACCAACTGTCCCAAGTCAAAAACGAAATTTAATAATTTCAAATTTTAGTAATTTCTCATTGTACTTAGACCTCGTCTACACTCTGTACAAAATATATATATATATATATATATATATATATATATCATATAAGAATTTAACCCGTATTAATTAATTCAGAAAATATTTTTTAATTAAATTCTTAATTAGCCATGAAACTCATGCAAAAGTGCAGTTCATGCACTCAACTTGAATTATGGGACATGTTTAATCTGGTGTAGGGTACTTTACTAACATTAACTTCAAAAACTGTAATTCATTGTTTAACTTAGAATATTAAAATATTCAATTTTGGTCCCAAAGCTTTTGATCATTTTAAATTGTATAATAGTGGGGGTGGGGGTTCACATTTGATGTCCAATTATGATTTGAAGTCATTTCTTTAGTTGAAAGCAACAGTTTATAAAAGCTTAGGTGCACATAAAAATGCTTGCATGAAAACCTTCAATGTGTTCATGACCTTTTGTGTGCATAAACCATTTTAGTCCATTGTCCATTGAACTTGGCAGAGGTTAATGTGCATGAATAGGATTAAATTAATTTGGCTTAATTAATTAATCAAACACTAAACTTGACAAATTGATTAAATTAAAAATGTTGGGGTGTTTGGCATTGGTGAAACAAGTAGCTTATATATTGTAGTTTGTAATAAAAATTGTAAGTATTTGGTAAAAATTATAACTTATAACTGAAATAAAAAAAAAGTAGTTATAGTTTGTAGCAAAATTTATGGATGTTTGAAAAAAATTGTATTAGTTAAAATTATTAGTAGAAAGCTAAAAATTACTAGTAGTAACTTTGTCAAACACCACTAATTATTAGGGTGTTTGTTATTGCTTAACTTTTAACTTTTAATATATAATTCAGCAAAAAGTTGAGAATATCAAAACAAGTCTGTTTATTGCTTTTTGCTTATAGGTTTTTTTGTATTTTAAATCAACAAACATAAATTTAACTGCGTACATTAAGCTACAAGTTTATATACAACTTTAACATACAAACACTTACAATTCTGTATAAAGTTATAATTAAATCTTTTAAACTATAAACTATAAATTCAACTACATCAAATACTCTTTATATATGTTTGGTGCTGCAATATTAGAACGAATTGTTATTCTTTTGGGCTATGAATTTCTCAAAATTAGGGTATTACAAACCCACGGAGAGGGTGTTTTTCACTAATCTGGTCCATTGCTGATGGTTGTTGTGCAATGACCACGCCGCATATGGTACTTTATATTAATAATGACTATACCCTCCCAGTATATAACTAACCTATATTAATCATGACGACTTAATGAGAAGCCAAACACGGTCCTATGAAAGGTAAAATTAAAAATTTGATAATTTAATCAATTTCAAGCTTCTGTAAATGAAATGTGATGTTAACACTACGGTTATCTAAGTCCGTGAAAATCAAACAAGAGACTAGAATAGTGCCTTCATTGTTAATCTTTATTCAATATCAATCTCAATCTCAATACTACCTCATTAACAATTACCCATAAAATCTCTCATTGTTATCAAACACGGCTTAATTACCCTATGCGTGAAGTTTCTCTATCTTGAGTTGTAATTGCAAATGTTGTGTTAATTTACCGGACTTAATAAAAAGTGGTGTTAAATTTCAAAATCGAATGCACAATGATAGATATAAAAAGAGATTACACATGAGAGAACTAAAAAGTGATTGCAAGCGAAGGGAGTTGAGTACTAGATAATCTCTAATTAATGAATGTCATTTAATATTTGAGGAATCTACAAATTTAGGAGATTAGGTTTTTAGGCTGAATATAATTTTTTTTTACAGACAGAATATTTCTAATGTAATATGCTTCTAATAAATCAATAAAAAATTATCAGTGCTTGCATATAAAAAAATAAAAATGAATTATCAGCTGCCGAATAAGTAATCAAAGGTCGTGAAAATCTCTAAGCAAACAATTAATTAGGCTCCGATTGTCAACTAGCTTAAAAGTTATTTTTTTTACTTTTTAAAATTTTTAGCCAAAAATTTATATTGAGTTTAAAGTATGTTGTCTGGTAACTTAGCTTTTAAGTTACTTTTTTTGAATTTAGATGTTTAGATAAAAAATTAGCTTTTTTGTTTTTTTTTCAAAGTGGACAATTTACCTTTCTATATATTTGATATTAACAATTATATGTAATTAGTAGTGGTAGGAAATAAGTATTAAAAAATAATATTATTTTATAATTATAAAAATGTCTCCTCTGAAATTATACCATTGCCTCATGTCTCCTAAATTATGATTTTTGTCTCTATTATAAAAAGTAACAATACACAGATTAAGCCCTAGCTAGCCCGCCGCTCTCACGCTCTTGTTCTGCCTCTTGGCTCTTCAATTTGCAATTTGCGAATTGAATCAACTAATCCGGTGATCCCTCTCGCTGCCACTCGCTCTCGCCGCTACGCCTAACCTCAACCTGCCGCTCGCTATCGCCGGTGATTGCCCTCGCGCTCGCCACCTCTAATTCTGTTGCCCACCGCTACCTCTGTTCGACTGTTCACACTTCACCGCGGGCACACCACTGCTAAATAAGTTTGTTCTACCTTCTAAGTTTTAATATTCTGAATTTTTTGAGTGAATGACAATTTTTTGGGTGGAGATTTAGATTTTGATATTTAATTTGTCTAAAAAACTTGTCTAAATTGGATACATAACCCATATCCATATTTAATTGCTGAATACATAAATGTTATGCGATTTTTGAGAGATAAATGTTATGTGATTTTGGTATAAAGAATGTTGATTGCTGCCTTGATGGCCTAAATACATATGAGTGATTTGAATACATATCTCATTTTTCACAAGTTTTGATTTTTAATGTTATGTGATTTCAAATTTAGGTATTAAATCTTAATTTATGAAGAAATTTTTTAAGAGACAATCATAACTTATGGAAAAATTTTTTTAAAAACAATCAAAATTAAAAGCGACATCTTTTTTAGTGGCATTTCATTTTATTATTTATAATTTTAAATATATGTCACCTCTAAACATAATTCTTAGCTCCGCCCTTATTTACAAACCATATGATTTGCCTCTGGTTAAAATACTTCAACTTTGACAAACTGGAAAATGTTAGTTGTGCCTTAATTTTCAAGTATTAATTAATTGATAATCATCTTTTTAAAAAGAGCTTTGTCAAGCCCATCGAAAAAAAAAAAGGAGAGAAATTTGGGCTAGAAGCCATGTGGTGACGTGGCCGACCAGATCGACATGTCAGGCTTGTTGGCCAACCTTCCACATGCATATAGTGTGAATCACGGCAGTTTTAAAGTTTGTGTTTGACCTAGTTTTGTTTTTTTTTTTTTTTAAGGCATTTTAACTTTTTTTTATTTTTTGTAAAATAGTAAATGTAAAAAGATATAAAAAAAGTCAATAAATTACAGTGAAAGGTCAAACAAATAAATTTTTTTAAAAATTTTTAAGTAAAAAATCTTTAAAAAAGCTTAAGCCAAATAGAAGATTAGTACTTAAAGAATTGTAATTAATTTGTTTTACCCCCGTTTTTTTTTCTAAAGTATATTCTTTTTAGTTCAACTTATGTTTACCAAGAAACTCTTTTTTGAGAGAAAAGCTCTCTTTCTTGAAAAATTATTTCAAGAATGGGGCGAAATATCACGAAATCTTAATTGAAATTTTTATGAACTGTTTCTAAGTGGTGACGAAGCTCTAGCATGACATCAAGAAATTAAAAAAAAAACTCTTGGAAAATATCGTGAAAACTCTTTAGAAACATGTTTCTCAAAATTTGGCTTAAAAGTGTGCTGATTGTTTTGACATGTGATCCGACTTGACATATAGGTCATGCCGAGAGAAAGTTAGTAAATCAACTCAACAAATTTGAAAATGCACTCAAATTGTGAATTTCTACCAAGGAGAAAGATTCTTATTGATAAAAAACTCTCCTAAATATTCTCCCAGTTATGTCAAACCATACTTCTTAAGCAATTACTCTATGGGCATGTTTGGATCGAAAGAACGCGTGGGGCCGTTGGAAAAATAATAAAATAAATGTTTTGAGGTATATTGAAAGGCACTTTCTTTATAAAATAATTTGCCCTCACTACGAAAGTCTATTGACAAGTTTTGACAAAATCGTTCCTAGACTACAACAAAGCCTTTTGATGAAGAATTGCAACAAGTAAAAATTAACGAACTTGCACGAAATCTCTCTTTACAGAAAAAATAATTTAATAGAGAGAGAGATAAGAGTTTTCTGATAATTTTAAAACACAAAACGGATTTCATTTTAAAGACACAAAGGTGTCTTTTCAAAGCAACAGATAACTTTTCAATAAAACTTTTTTTTTAAAAAAAGGATACCTTTTGGTGAAATAGCACCTTTTGGATTTTAACCATAAATTTGTTTATTTATTAAATTAATCCGTTTAATCAATTTAAATTAAATCGTTAATCAAATGACCCAAAATAAAAAAAAAACAAACAATCTTTGATGAACGGTGCGCAAAAATCTAGGCAAAATGCTATCATGGACTTACCCACAACATTAGCCTACACCACACTATAGGCTATCTACCAAACTTAAGCCAATTAAGTTCAAACCAAATGTTGCCATAAATAAACCGAAGAAGAACTTACTTCCCAATCAACGTGGGACAATAAAAAAAAAAAAACCCCAAGCCTGTTATACATTCAAATGAAGAGCTTGGCTCAATAGAGGCCCATATTATAAATTTTGTTTTATGAAATAATTAATCTCGCATTTATATCTCGGGATTAAAACTATAATTCAGCAAATACCGAATTAGTGTACCTCATTGGTATTATTAGTACCAAATTTCAAATTATTATTTTTCCTTATATAACAATAAAAAATAACTCTGCCATTCTTATTTTATTCTTTATTCTATACTAACAAAACATTAATCAAATTTCTCATTATAATATAATTCATTCCATAATTTCCTTAGTATTAATAAAATAAAACATGTAAAATGCACAAGATTACTTGTCCTTTACATACCATCCAATTTCATTCAAAATACCAAACTAACCCTATAATTAAGAGTACCTAATTTTCAACGCAGAGGTGACATTCCTCGTGGTTGCAAAAGAATGAGCCACCAGTTTCGTTACCACAATATTCAGCTCCTCGAGAGTGGTTCACCGTCTTTTGCCATCATATTCCTGTTTGGCTTCTCTTAAAAATTAGTTTTTTTAATAAGAAAGTAAAATTAGTTTCTTTTAATAAAAAAGTCAAATTTTAAAAATTAGTTTCTTTTAATAAAAAAGTCAAATTTTAAGTTATAATATTTGGCATCTCTAAAAAGTTGAGTTTTAAACTATAGTACTTGGCATCTTTAAAAAGTCACTACCTTTTTTTACTTTTTATTTTTAAAAAACATAACACATCTAAAATACTTTAACTTTGTTTGTGGAATAACATTATTATAATACCCTCAATTAAAAAATTTATTTCTTCTCGTAAAAAAAAAATCGTACCAATATCCTAAATGCTACAATTTGAAAAATAAAATAAAAATATATTAAACATTTCAATAAAAAACAAAAAAAAAAGCTACTATAAATACTATCCCAAATAATCTAACTTTTCTAATTCCTCTCTCTCTCCATCCATATTAAACAAACACTTGATTTGACTGAGGCATGTTCTTAATTTAGCATCTCCATACAAACTTTCAGAAAATAAAAACATGATCAGGTTCTTGGGTTGGGACTTGGGAGAATATATGGCACATGACTTCTAGTAAAAAAATTTCAAACCTGGCCTAATCTCACTATATCATGGAAATGAAATGAAGATGAATGTTTTCTTAACATGCATACATCTATTTTTTATGAAATTAGTGATTTTGGAAGCTATTTGTCAAGTTCTATAAAAAAAGATCTATATTAAATACTAGATTTTGCACAAAAAATTCAAAAGATTAATAATTTTATCTTTTTTGAAACTGATAAGTTTCTTAGTTTTAAGATTTCTCAATTTTGAATCGAAGAAATATCATAATTTTTAAAATTTCTTTAAGTTTCACAATTATGAAATTTCCTAGTTTAAATTTCTCATTTTTTACGAAGTTTTTTTTTTCTATTTTTTAGTATATAGCTTGTGATTTTCTTTGTATAATTCGTAAGTTTTAAATTCAAGAAATTCGACAAATTTATCGTTTCAAATTGAAAAAATATTTTTTTTAAAAAATCGATCTATGAATCTTAGAAACTTGAAAAAAAAAACCTTTTAATCAAAATTTTTAAAAAAAAGTTCAAAAAAATAAAAAATAAGTTAAACTCATTTCTTTTATCACAATAGGAAAAGTACTAGATATCAAAATTAGAGATATACTAGAAATATTAGTCATTCAGATAGAGTTGAATAGGTTAATAAAAAATCCAATTCTACTCTAAAAAATTAAAAACAAATCATGTTATTATCTTAAATACTATAACTTAAAAATAAAAAGTAAAAATATATTAAATATTTTAACAAAATGTAAAAAAATAAAGATAACTTAAAAATGATCTCTTAAAAAACTATAAATATGGGTAGAAGCTATACATACAGCCAAAGCTATATATAGGTATTGTTCGGCATTACTGAAATTAATAGCTTATAAATTATAATTTATAGTAGAATTTGTGAATATTTGGTAAAAATTATAACTTGTAACTTAAATAAAAAAAAATAATTATAATTTATGACAAAAGTTATTAATAGTTTAAATAAATTATAACTTATACTTAAAATTAAAAATAAAAAACTAAAAATAATAGCAGAAATTTTGTCAAACACCCCTATATAGGAGGAATCTTGACTAGGTTCAGTAATAATCAGTCAAAGCAATCTGAAATAAGTACTAATGTTAAATCCACCATCAACTGGACCAGCTAAAGACTGAGCAAAAATCCCCACATGCATGTAAGTAAACTTTGATTAATCTCTAACAATATACAAAAAAAAAAAACATAAAACTATGATATTCCCAGGGAAAATACATGATATTCCCAAGGAAAATGTATGTATCTCAGAATAAAAAAGAGGGATTTTTATGTAAATTACAAAGTCTGTCCACACCATTTCTGTTCTTTGGATCATTTTCTACTACTTGTTTTATATATAAAATTTTGAATTGTCAAGGTCTATCTACCTCATTGTCTCTTCTGTAAGTGGTCAAAAGGTCGTACTATTTCATGCCAAGCTTCAGATAGAACATTGGTTTTTTAGTGGTATAATACATTTCGGTGCTAGTTAGTGGAATATCCGGTATCATTTTGAGT
>JAULJZ010225852.1:0-17311 GCA_032270985.1 Heliamphora pulchella
TGGTCATGTCTAGAATGATAAAATCAAACTCTAAACAACGACCGGTGACTCCTAACTCACAAGATCTGCAAACTCTAATTAACACCACATTCCCACTGACAGGGGTCTCTACACTCAAAGCTCTATCCAGCGGGTCTAACCGTAACCCCAATGCAGATGCAAAAGCAGAAGAGATAAAAGAATATGATGCTCCTGTGTCGATGAGAACACTGGCCCATGATCTAAAGACTATAAGAGTACCTCTAATCATGGCTAGAGTAGCTGCAGCATCAGGTCCAATTGGTGCCTTAGAAGCACTGGGATCAGCAAGTACATAAGCCCTGGCCTGTGATAGTCTGGTCTGCCCACCCTAAGTCGATGGCTGCCTCACTGACTGAGCTGAAGCACCTCTTCTGCAAACCTAGACGTCTGAGCCCTAGGATGTTGTAGAGCCTGTCGTCTCTGTACAGATGAAGCAACTGACGCTCCTGATACGCCCTGAACATTTCCCTCTCTGGGACAGGATCTGCGAATATGCCTAGACTGACCACACCCAAAATAGATAGGTGGGTCCCTCGCTTGTGATTGGACAGGCGCTAAACTCTGAGCCTGGCCCTTCTGCTGGCCCTCAACTGAACGATGCCCCAGCTGTCCGCATCTATCACAGATCAACCCTCTTTGTTCTGGCCTTCCTGTCGAGGTCACTAAAAGTTTAGGCGCGGACGACTGCGGCAGATACGATCCAGCAACATGAGAACTAGGTTCAGATGACCTCTGGCACTTTTTCCCGCGCCTCTAGAACTGTGCATCTCCACTACCCTATTGGCTCCCGCTCTCTCTAATCCTGCGGCTATTTACCAACGAGTTCTCTTCCCGAATAGTAGCTTTCACTAGCTTGATATACACCTCCACATCCCGAGCTGTAACTTTATCCTTAATAGTAGGCCGAAGTCCCCTCTCAAACCTTCGAGTACGTAACTCCTCTGTAGATACCATCTCAGGTGCGAACCACGACAGATTCGCAAACTTGGCCTCATACTGGACCACAGAAAGGTTCACCTAAACAAGAGAGAGGAACTTCTCTCGGTAAGTATCCCTCGAAGATCTCGAGAAATACTTCTCTAAGAAGACTCTCATGAAAGCATCCCACGTGTCATCCACAGTGGTCTTGGCGAACTTTCACTACTCTCTAGCATCTTCCCATAGTTGGAATGCCGCCAACTTTACGCCTAAAACATTCTCCTCGATATCCAGAGTATCGAATATCGACGTGGTTACTTTCAACCACCCAGTAGCCACCTTTAGGTTCGGCTCCCCAAAAAAGGTCAGAGAATCCAACCGGCGAAACTCCCGCATAGCTTCAGAAGCCCTTGGTTCAGGAACCCGTACATTAGCCCTGGTTTCTTCGGTCATAGCTCTCATAGTGGCCAACATCTCCTGGACGACATCAGCGCCACTAGCATCAGTACCACCCACTTGTTTCTGTGGGGCAGGAATGTTCCCTTCCTCCGGAACTTGAGCATAGGCACGTCCTCAGCCACGTCCTTAGCCACGGACTCGGCCATGACCCCGTCCCTGCACTCCCCGCGTGGACATAATTCTATAGGAAGCAATATAAACTGGATAAGCTTTCCTACAATATGCTACCATGTAACATAAACACATAATCATGCTATCACATAGCCACATAAGATTATTTAAACACGTTTCACATTCCGATGAGAACTAACAAGACGGACTCGTCAATTTGGATAACGTATTCAGATTCCTTGCTAGAATACACGTCGGCCAAATGCGCTTCTAACTTGGCTTCCAAATATGTTAAACCAAATGCCCGAAGGTAAGACTCACAAATCCTGAGATTCAACCTCCATATCCACATATACACAACTATCATGCTCAGAAAGCTATTAACATGTTATAAACCAACGTTTAAACACATGCAAGCAAGCATACACAATCAATCTCACCAGGTGTTAAACCCCTTTTCCTATGGCTCTTAGGTATTCGAACCCAGAGCTCTGATACCAAGTTGTCACGCCCCAAAACCTGGGGTCAAGTGAAAATTCACCAAACATCCATTTTATATGAAAATATAGGTTTTCATACATTGAAATATGCATATTGAAACCAATAGAATACCCAAAAACTCTCATATATAAAAGACATACAGTTCTAACATGCATACAATAGATCGCCTTACGGCGTACAAAACTTGCCTTCAGGAATAGGCAAACCAAAAAAAGGAAAACTATAAAAGTCTTCCGCCACCGTGGGCACCACCCAAGCTACTCCTCATCCACATCAACACCTACAAATGGTTTTACAAAAAATTTCCACCCGTGAGCCGAAGCCCAACAGAAATAGATAATAAGCTATAAGGCAGGAAAATATGCAACCATGTGAGTGGGAGCTAAACTCAACCACAACCCAAAAACGTTTTTCACAAACCCCAAGTTTTTCCTTCAGACTACACAAGTCTCCTAAAACGGTTTTGTTAGCATAAAACCCTGTTTTCATCTTTCAAACCATGCGATACAAATATTGCAAATAACCAACCATAGTAAAGGAAAAACAGTAATAAAAAATATTGTTCCCTTACTGAATGTACCGTCATGGAAAAGAAGAAGAATATGATCTTATGTACCGACTCCATCACAAGGGGATAGAGGTAACAACTATAGACTCCTGCCTATTACCTAGTCCTGAATCATTTAAGACCTGCTAGGTAATGACAAGTTCTATACGGAGCACCACGACATAAATGCTGACTTTATGGGCCCGACAACCCGAGGGATAAAAGCACCCAAATCGACATTCTTTATGGGAACAACCCAAAAGGATAACAAAGGTACCAACACTACGCACGTTTTCGGACTTTCACCGAGGGCAACTCGTGCCAAATACCCATCATCCCAGTACATCTAGTTAATCTTCTAAAAATCGAATTGTAGCATCAACTACAAAACCTTTTCGCAATCATACATTATACATGTATATAAATCCATCCATCAAAATGGAGATCAACCAAACATTTCAAAATATTTTCCCGAAAAGAAGTTATACAACGCATGTATAAGTAAGAGATCCAATCCATGAACATGGAGATCAAACCAAATATGTAAAACAAAACATATTTTCATGCAAACATTTTAGAAAGTGAGACTCAACCCCAAGGGTTAGCTCAAAACCTCCAGTAAACACGTTTCTCCCAAAGGTTTTCATAAAACCCTTCTTTTGCAAACCATCTTTTGCCCAAAGAAACCACCCGAACCATCAAAACCAACACCAAGCACTCACACAGGAATTCAGTCGACTGGCCCAAGCCCCCAGTCGAGTGAAATGCTCACTGGAAAAGAAGGACCCAAATAGAAACAATTTCAGTTGACTGACCTCCCAAGTCCAGTCGACTGAACTCATAGCATGACGATCTAGTCGACTAAACTCATGAGTTCAGTCGACTGAACTCACCCAGAAAGTATTTTGAGCTACGATTTTTGCATGTTTTTTCTTCCAAACCTCAAATCAAGCCCCTAAACATCCACCAACATCAACACACCCAAGCCTCGTGGCAAAACCTCAAAAGTAAACCCTCAAAACACACGTCCATCCACCGAAAACACCGAAAAATAGTTTTAACCCAAAACTGGATCTAGACCATAAAATCACATTTCATGTGTTTTAAACGGTGAAACAGCATAAGATTACATATAGTACCCTTATACAGTAGTAGAATCTGAGATCCTTCCTCGTTAGGTCAAAAACACGACACCTCGATCTACGTGCAAATTCGAGCTTCGTCAAAATTAAATTCTGCCCAGATGGATGTGTAGACTATGAAGCCAATAGCAAGAATCGGCTGTTGGTCCGTCAAAAACCAAGCCTCGGGCCCCCGAGAAGTTAGAGAGAAGGCAGAGAGAAAATGGAGGAAACTTAGGAGTTAAGTTTTCAAAATTCGCACCGTAACTCCCTGCGGTCCCCGGGACCAACCCCGCATACATAAAATAACCAAAACATGCATCAAAACTCATATAAAAGCAAAAAAAGCTAAAAATATGTCAAAACACCTAACATATACATATATCAAAGATGAAACGGTACAGGGTCTCACAACGTAGCTGTGATTAAAATTGCAATAGCAGACAACCTTGCAGATCCTTTTACAAATAGCTTACTAGCTAAGATTTTTGACAGTCATGTAGAGGGCATGAGAGTCAGATGTATAGCAGCATAATTTTGAATATAAATGGGAGATTGTGAGGGTTGTATACTTAAACCATGGTTTTGAATTTTAGTATTTAATTTTATTTTTTAATAAAATTAATTTTTTTAATTTTATGAGAATCTTAATGAGTAATGTATGTGTTTCATTATTTATTTAATATCGTGCATGGGTGTCTTTTATTTTATATAGTATTTAATTTAGAGTGTAGAGTTTGGCATACACACATAAGACCAGATTATCGGTTCTTGTTGAATTTAAGTTTATAGTTCAAAATCATAGATAAAATTAGACACACCATCGGTACGGCTGTAGCACAATATTTTAATAGATTTATCTTTATTACGGGGAACAGTAATTATTTTGACAATTGTTCGGACTCATTGTGCTAGTACACTTTGTGTGTATTAAATAGGACCGCGTTGCGGTAATTAATTTTATACTAATTATATAATTTATTTTACACTCTATGGTTATTATGAGTGTTTTTTCTCTTAATATCGAAATAATTACTAGACATGTAAATAATATAGGAGGAAAACTACTAAGATAATTGATTTGAATACGATTTTTCGATAAAAAATTATTGGACAGGCAATCGACGAAACAGGCTCCAAATTTAAATTTTTTGATGTCGAACGATCAAAATAAAACCTGTACTCCCAAAGTTTGATTCGGGATTATACTTTTTGAAATCTGGTAAATTGATTTCGATTATTGCAATAGCCACGAATGTGAATCCTTCGAGTTGAAGCCCCAATCAAGCCTTCTACTGTATTTTTCGATGTGAGTCACGAACATAGAGTGGGCTACGATCCTTCGTGAACCTAAACCTGCTAAACTAATTATAATAGGGAATACGTGGAAACCCTAGTCTTGAAAGATGACTTACTTATTTATGTTTAACATAACCGCATATATATAGGATTACAGTAGGGACATGTGGAGTAAATATGACTTAGGCTTCTAATGTAATTATGAAAATTCACCTATCCCTGAGATAATTTCATAAAAACATAAATTACAATTCATACTACTAAAGAATCATAATTGAACTCCCAGTCATATTCTTAAAACTGATTATTCAAGCTCTTATTATTAAATGCTTAACTCATCTCTTCATGTTAAGATTCTCGATACCCGCTAATTAAATTTAATTACTGATAATTTAATTTAATCGGCTTCTTAAAATTCTTTTAGCCCTTTCACTTAAATTATTTATCGGTCGGATAATTAAATTCACCTGCAGGGCATGGTCCGGTCAAAACTTATAAGTTTTCTTAAGGGGGTATTGTCAATCCGAACAATTGGGACGTGAATTCCGTCAATAATTAATATTCACAATAAAATTAATACCTCTATCGAACTTACCGAGACTATTGACCCATAAAAGATCGAATCCTCTAATGAATTAAAATAACAAATATTAAATATATGTAAATAATAATTATTTCAGGACTAAGAGCATAAGCACTCATAATAAATTTGAGGTGTGAATTAATTTAAGTAGTCAGTATAAAATTAATTATCTCAATATGGTCCTTTTCAATACACATAAAGTGTACTAGCACAGAGAGTTGGAACAATAGGTGACGCTATTATCTGTTCCCTACAACCAAGACAGGCCTACTAAGACTCTGTGCTACAGTTGTACCGATGGTTTGTCTAATTTCATCTAAACTGTGAACACAAACTTATATTCTGCAAGAATCTATAATTCGGTCTTCTGTGTGCAAGCTGTACTCTACACACCATATTAAACGCTGTACAGAATAAAGGATAACCATGCATAACATTAAAGAAATGATATTGCATTCATTGAACATTATGATTATCATAAAATAGAAAAATAATTTTATTAAAAATAAAATTAAATACTAAAACCAAATAAAATTTATAATTTTTAGTATACAATTCTGACAATCTCCCACTTATACTCAAAATCATACTGCCATACATCTGACTCCCATACCCTCTACATGACTATCAAAAGTTTAAGTCGGTAGGCTCTTTGTAAGAGGATCTGCAAGGTTGTTTCCTGATGCAATCATGGTCACAGCAACATCACCCCTCTATACAATTTCTCGTATCAGGTGATACTTACGCTCAATGTGTTTTCCTTTCTTGTGGACTTCTGGCTCTTTCGAGTTTGCAACTGCTCCATTATTATCACAATAAAGCGCAATAGTCGATTGAACTGAAGGCACCACATCTAAATCCAACAAGAAGTTCCAAAGCTAAATGGCCTCCTTGGCTGCTTCAAAAGTTGCCAACTACTCAGCCTCTATGGTGGAATCAACAATGTAGGGCTGCTTGATACTCCTCCAACTTATAGCTCCACCTCCCAAGGTAAACACATATCCTGAGGTAGACTTACGGGAATCTTTGTCTGACTGGAAGTTCGAGTCTGTGTATTCCAAAGGTACTAGACTGTCTTCCTAGTAAACCAACATCTAATCCCTAGTCTTTTTCAGGTACTTGATTATAATCTTTACTATAGTACAATCCTCCTGCTCTAGATTAGACTGATATCTGCTAACCATGCCAACAACAAAGTAGATGTTGGGTCTGGTACAAAGCATAGCATACATTAGGCTTCCTACTATTGAAGCATAAGGAACCGCCTTCATCTTCTTTATCTCATAAGGTGTCTTAGGATACTAATCCCTGGATGGAGTGATTTTATACCTGAAAGGGAGAAACCCTTTCTTGAAATCATGTATGCTAAAATGAGCAAGGATGTTATCAATATACTTTGCTTGTGAAAAGTCCAACATCCTTTACTTTCAATCTCATAAAAGCTTGATCTCAAGGATGTGACTAACTTCTCCCAAGTTCTTTAGATTGAACTGCCTAGATAACATACTTTTATCGAAGATAACACTCCCACATCGTTTTCGATGAGCAAAATATCATTTACATAAAGTACTAGAAAGACCACCACGCTTCCGTCATGCTACTTGTACACACAAGAAATCGTGTGTATAGCATGTGGATCTCTTAAGTTTGCACAACATGTGTATAAATGGATCTCTTAAATTTGCACAACATGTGCTCCAGGCCGTTTACTATGAAATCGTATAGATGTACCATATAGATACACTCGTCAATACTTCCATTAAGAAAAGCTTTCTTGACATCCATTTGCCAAATTTCGTAATCGAAATGAACTGCCATGGATGAGAGAATCCGAAAAGACTTAAGCATGACTACCGGCGAAAAGGTTTTCTCATAATCGATCCATTCTTTCTAAGTGAACCCTTTTGCAATAAGCCTAACTTTGAAGGTTTCTACCTTCCTATTTGCTCCTCTCTTCCTCTTGTAGATTCATTTGCACCCTATAGATTTTATCCCTTCAGGTGATTCTACAAGTTCCCAGACCTAATTAAAATACATAGATTCCATCTCTGAATTCATAGCCTTTTGCCAAAGATCTGTATCTTTGTCCTGGAGTGCTTCATTGTAGTTACAGGGTTCGGTATCCAATTATGTTGGGATCTTGTTAAAAGACTCTCCCAAGAACATATACTGATCGGGTTGATGAACAACCCTCCCACTATAACGAGGTACTACCTGCGTTTGTGTACTAGCAGTAACGCGCTGTGCAGAATCTGAACCCTGTGCACCCTTACCCACATGCTCGTCTGGCATGTTAATGGAAGTAACCTAATCTGGTTTGGGATCTGCACCTGTCCCGCTAATCCTCCCACTATGACGAGATAATGGGATATTAGTGACTTATAGTTCCTCTTCCATTCTACTGGTATTTTCTCTCAAATCTTCTAGAACAATTTTACTTTTGGGCCTGTGATCCATAATATAATCCTCTTCAAAGAATTGGGCATTGGAGTTAATAATGACCTTCTGATCCTTAGAGTTCGGCATATATAGATGCGAGATATGCTGGGTTAGAGAAGACATGTTGGGCTTTGGTTTGGGCCTTCAGAAAACTAAGGCATTATATGCTGTCTTTCACAGTGAAAGTAATCTCCTGGATGGATTCGTTAAAGTATTTGTTTGAAAATTCGACACTAACAGGAAGACTGGCCCGATGGTTGTTATTGCTGTCAGAATTTGATCTCAAGTATGTCACCAGGAAATCTGTAAACGGAAGAGCAGTAGCAGAGCTTCTAACAGACCAACCAATCAAAGGAGACGAAAACATCGAGTTCTAGTTTCCCGATGAGCAGCTCATGGGAGTCAAAGACGACAAATGGGTTTTATATTTTGATGGTGCGTCTAATCAGTATGGCTATGGAATAAGAGTTTTCCTTGTCACTCCTGACGAGTGGCATGTTTCCCTGTCTTTGAAACTCAACTTTGAAGTTACTAACAACTAAGCTGAGTATGAAGTGTGCTTAGCCGGGTTAGAGGCGGCTCTACAACTAGGGGCAAAGAAACTGGAAGTCATCAGAGATTAAGCATTAGTGGTCTCACATGCAAGAGGAGAATGGAAGGTCAAAGATGTAACGCTGATTCTCTACCATCAAGAACTCGATAAGTTGATCCCCTACTTCGAATTAGTAGTTTTCACCCATGTCTTGAGACTACAGAACATGCTTGGTGATGCTCCGGCTACCCTAGCGTCAATGACCGACATACCATCTGGAGTTAGGATGAGACCACTGATAATTAAGCAGAAGATAAAACCAGCATATGAGATGATAGCAGCAATTGAAGAAAGCACCGATGAGTTCCCTTAGTACTTTAACATTCAGAACTTTGTGGAGAAAAGAGAATACCCTAAGTTTGCTAGCAAAAAGGACAAAAGAGCAATAGGGAGATTATTTGCACAGTTTATCATTTGCGAAGGAAAGATATACAAACATGGGCAATCTAGGGTCAACAAGCTATGTGTCAGTAGTGAAGAAGGTCGAGAATTGATGAAAGAGATACATGCTGGAGTTTGTAGGCTTCACATGAGTTGAAATATGTTAGCCAAGAAGATCTTGTGACAAGGGTATTTTTGGATAACAATGGAGACGAATTGTATACAGTTTGTACGGAGATGCCATAAGTGTCTGATCCATGCGAACCTTATGCACATTCCCCTATCTCAGTTGTATAGCTTGACGTTGCCATGGCCGTTTTCAATATGGGGCATTGATGTGATTTGCATAATAACACCAAAGGTTTCGAATGGTCATGAGTTCATTTTGATGGCCATTGACTATTTTACTAAGTGGGTAGAAGCCACCTCTTACTCAGTGCTGAAAGCTTCTCACGTTGCCAAGTTCATCAAGCAGAATATCATTTGCTAATACGGGGTTTCCCATGAGTTTATCTCAGACAACGGTTGGCATTTTCAAGGTGGGGTCTTGGATCTTTTTAAAGAATATCTGATAGTGGCCCATAAGTCATCACCATGCCGACTATAAACCAATGGGGCAATCGAACCAGCAAACAAGAACGTAAAGAAGATTCTAAAAAAGATGATCAGCTCACACAAAGATTGGCTAGAGCATTTACCATTTGCACTATGGGGAATAGAACGTCTATTAGAGCTTCAACAAGAATCACACCTTACTCATTACTGTATGGGATGGAAGCTGTGCTTCCCATT
Source organism: Heliamphora pulchella (assembly GCA_032270985.1). Classification (NCBI taxonomy): domain Eukaryota; kingdom Viridiplantae; phylum Streptophyta; class Magnoliopsida; order Ericales; family Sarraceniaceae; genus Heliamphora; species Heliamphora pulchella. Next base: position 9,765 of record JAULJZ010225852.1, read on the forward strand.
GAAGTGAAAATTTCTTCGCAAAGGGTAGTAGCCGAGGCCAACATCCCAGAGGCAGAATAATAGAGGAATCGGATGGAAGAGCTGCTTTTGTTTAATGAAAGAAGACTGCAGGCTTTGTTTTACATATAAGGGTATCAAAGAAGGATAGCCAGAGCATTCAACAAGAAGGTCAAGACTCGGGATCTAAGAGAGGGTGACTTGGTACGTAAGGAAATCAGGGCTCCTGTTTTTAATCCGAGGGGTAAGTTCAAGCTGAATTGGTCCGGGCCGTTTCTGATCAAGATTATTATGACCGGTAGTACTGTAATCATCATAAATTTGGATGGCAACACGTTCTCCACTCTAATCAACTTGGTGTTGGAGGCTAATTGCCAAGATCCATTGATTATGAACATGATTTAAGCTAAATAAAAAATAAAAAACTAGACAGGCAAATGCCAAAATTGGCTCCAGAACAAAACATTTTGATGTCAAACGATGAAAACCAAATTCGGTATATACTACCAAAGCTAGATTAGAATTATATCTTTCGAAATCTGGTAGGATTAATTTTTGTTGCTGCAACAACTTTTAGTCTAGAAGCTTTCACGGTTGTAAACTTCAAGTTGAAGCTCAAAATCTAAGCCTTCTATTGTATTCCCAAAAGCTAGAATGCGTCTGTAGTGTGGGCTATCTTGAACGTGTTCTTCACAACCCTCTCTAGCCACCAAGAGAATACGTGGAAACTCTAGTCATATATGACATGTGTCTATAGCTAGGGTTGTATAACAGCATATAAATAGGCTATAGTAGGGACCTATGGAGTAAATATGACTTGGGCTCCCAATGTAGTTATGAAAACCCATATTAACCTAGAAGCAATTTCATAAAAATATTAATTATAATTCATTCCACTAAAGAATTATAATTGCACTCCCAGCCATATGCTCAAAATCGAATATTCGAGCTCCTATTATTAAATGCTTATTTATTCTCTCCACATTAAGATTATAGCTATCAACCGATTAAATTAAATTACTGACAATTATATTTAATCGGCTTGTTCAAAAAATTCTTAAGCCCTTCCGCTTAACTTATTTGACTACTGAATAATTAAATCCACCTGTAAGGTTTGGTTCGGTCAAAACTTATAAGCTTCCTTAAAGGGGTATGATCAATCTCGATTATTCGAGACGTGAATTCCGTCAATAATTAATGTTGACCATATAATTAATATCGTTATCCAACTCATCGGGATTATAGACCCGTAAAAGATTGCACCCTTTAACGAATCAAAATAACGAATATTAAATATACATAAATAATTAATTATTTCGGTATTAAGAGTATAAGCACTCATAATAACCTTGGGGTGTAAATTAATTTATATAGTCAGTATAAAATTAATTATTTCAACATGCTTTTGTTTAATACACACAAAATGTACTAGTACAACGAGTCAGAACAATAGGTGACATTATTATATGTTCCCCGTTACCAAGACAGGTCTACTAAAACTCTATACTACAGTCGTACCAATAATTTGTCCAATTCCATCAAAACTGTGAACCAATGACTTATATTTCACAAAAACCTTTAATTTGGTCTTCTGTGCGCAAACCGAACTCTATACACTGGATTAAATACTATGTAGAATAAAAGACATTCATGCACGACATTAAATAAATAATAAAATGCATACATTGCTCATTAAGATTCTCATAAAAAATGAAAAAAATAATTTTATTAATAAATAAAATTAAATACTAAAACCAAAAAATTCATAATTTTTAGTATATAACCCTGATAATTCCAATGTCCAGACCATAAACTTTTCTCCATAAAAGTTCAGGCCGCTATATCTAAAACCCACGACCACAAGATAGGAGTCTAAGCACTAAAAAAGGATTTTCATAATATAATAATAATAAGGCATCCATGATAATCAAAAGTGTGAACCAAAGGGCACGAAGGCCCAACCCATCATAAGTAAAGTAATGTGTGTATGTGTGTTGTGGCACGCAGGCCAAAAGAAGAACCAAAGGCATGCATGCCCTATCCATAGTATCTGTGCAGTGTGTCAAGAATAGTATATCAGTGTATATCAGAGTAGTGAATCAGTGAGCATCAAAATCAATGTATCTATGCAGTGAGTCGGAGCAGTATATCATGTGGTGCGACAAGATAGAATGTATAAAATGGGCATGTATGCCCAAACAAGAATAGGCACGCAGGCCTCTATGTACAGTAAGAAGAAAGAAAAGGAGATCATCAGCAGTAGAACAACAGTAAGTCAGTCACTCCCACCCGGTCCTCTTCCTCCCGACGACGTAGCCTCCCTGAGATAACTCATCAGATGACCCCATCGACCCCGTTCCCTCCTCTGTGCCAGTACCAGTCTACGTCGCGCTGGAAGTCCCGACTCTAGAAGAAGTAGCAACAATAGAAGTGGAAACAGAAGTCCGTGCTGGTGGTGCGACTGGAGCAGCAGGCAGAGCATGGCCTCCGCGAGTCCTCGGCCCTCCTCCACGTTCACGCTGAAAGATAAAAAGGGATCACATCAGACAATAGCAGATATATGTGAAAGAAGAGTGTAGAAATGTAAATGAAAATAAAAGGAAGCAAGTACCATAGTAGGTCCACCCCGATGAGCAAGAGGCTCCATGCCCTGGGCTCGGAAAGTGGCATCCCAACGACGAACCAATATCCTCAATCTGGAGATCAGGTGAAGGCACTGGTCGTACCACTCCAAGGGAATCTGTCAAGAGAAGAACCAAACTAATGCAGTCAGATATCAAAATCGGTGTAGTCAGATATAAAGGGTAGTATGGAAAGCAGAGAGAAGAATGTCATACCTGCTTTACACCGGGGGAAGGAGAATCTACTGGGCCGTTGGCTCGGGGATCCGCATCTGGTGAAGATTTTTGTCTACAAAAGTGTTTACTGTCAATGGTAGCTTGAGGTGAATAGGACCCAGGGCAGTGGGAGGAAGACCCCGCATGGCAGCACGGGCACCCATAGCAGGCATGAGCCTTTCTCAGGTAAAGACCGCATAGTCACGATCTCCGCCCTCGATCAATGTAGCAGCGTCAATGCCTGCGATGGCACGGATAATCTCAGCCATGCGGAGGGTGTCAATCTAACGCATCTCGATCGGAGGTATCCTTGGGATGCGAAAGTGATCATACCCCAAAGGCTGTCGAACCACGCGCTCACCAAGGTACCACTCTCTACAGAATGGCCCCTTAAGCTGGACACGAGTCTAGGTAGCCTCTCAGCTCCACACTAGGTCGACACTGACTTGCTCCTCCATGCCAACCCAGATATCCCAGTGACCTTGAAAAGAAAGGAAACCTATTAGCAAGCAGTATGTAGAGAAAATGAGAAATGGAAGTTAATGGAAGCATGAATGACGTACTCTGTTAGGAGTAAGAGTGTCCAGAAAGTGGCGGTCGTCATCTATGTCCTTCTCGTAGGGCTTTGTACCTCGATATCGTCTGGCGTATCAGAGTGCCTGGGGGATCACGAGAGGGTCGTCACAAGAGTTCATTGGTTAGCGCATGCGCAAGAACTCGTAGGCCTAGAGTTGTAGAAAACCAAGAGAAGTGTCAGTATAGTTGAAACAGATATGCAACTAAGGAAATGGAAAATAAAAAGCGGAGAAGAAAAAATAGGTAAACCTCTCAGATACGCCAGTACCCGCTTACACTCAGATCAGAGGTCCTGGTGGCAGCATTCATGTACCCGCAAAGGGTACCAAGGTGGCTCCCCCTGTCATAGATGTCAATCTGGTTCACCACTACCATAGCAGCGAGGTAGTGGAGGTGCGCCTTGTTCTTTAAGTTCGGGAATAAGGCTATCCTAAACATATAGAGAAGGAATGCACGCACCACCCACTCGAAGTGGTGGACCTCTGTATTGACAAAATCACGAAAGATCTTCTTTAGCCACGTATATCGGATGCTCCCCTTGTCGATGGACGGGGGCACGTGACTAAGGATGAAGGTGAGATCCTCGGGGCTCCAGCTGATGTCAGGATCAAAAGGAATCGGGTTTTCGCCTACCCAAATCCCAGTGATAAGTGCAAAATTGAGAGGGGTAAAAATGACCTCGAAGGTAGGTAGGTGAAAAGTGTTGGTGGTGTCCCACCATCTCTCGGTCAAGGCAGTGAGACTGACTATAACGACCCGGTTCGGACTCTAGTGTTAGTGACGGTTAGCTCATGAGATCATAGGTCACCAAAAAGGATTCGAAATCCTAACTCGATTCAAAACCCTAATTCAATCCGAAAATCCTAAAAAAGGTCAAAAACTCAAGAGAAAAAACCCTAACACTCAGAGAACCTCCTAACACTCTAAAATAAGTAATTATGATGAAATAATACATAAAAAATTAAAAATTCCCATAAATGGGTAAAATGACTAAAATGCCCTTGGTACACTAAAAAGTCTTAAAAATTTAAAATCTGACACATGAAAATCCTAAATTAAAGAATTAAACACAAATAAGTAGGAAAAGGAAAAATAATACAAAAAATGACAATACTACCCCTTAGTGGCCGGCTCTTCCTAGTGAAATGTTCCAAAAAGTCACTTTTTATATTTTAAGCTTAAATTAAGAAAAAGATGTACCAATCAAGTATCTTTATGACTCAAGATTATTCAAACAAGTAATATATATAATAATATAATATTATAAGCTAACAAAAGCAAATAAAGTATTATTAAAATTCTTAAACAATTAAATAAGTCAAAAAGTTACATTTTGTCAAATTAACTTAAAGTGACTTAATTACTTACACCTAATTAATCAATTGTTATAAAAATTATTATAATTCATTATAAGACTAAAATAATCATAAACTTATTAATACGACATGTTTTATCAGGTTGGAATACTAAAAAGTTACACAAAAATAATTTTTAAGCTTTTCTTGCCCAACAATGCACCAAAATCCCACTTAATTAATAAAATAATACAAAAAGTTACTTTTTAGTCTCCCAAACAGGCCTGGCCGAAATTCATCTGCCCCAAATTTGAAATCCTTTTCTTAAAAACCACCCCATGCCATGCAACCAATTGAAATTAAAGAAATTTAAAATTTCTTACACAAAAAATGATTTTGTGTACCAAGCCATCCCTCTATAAATATAAGGCTCAAACACCCCTTCTCCTCCCACTAAATGTTTGCATTTTAGAGAGAGAAGGTCCAAAAATTTTGTATGTTGTGTGTTCTTCAAGTGTTGGGAAGAAATAGAAGAAGAAGAAGGAAGGAAAAAGGAGGAGGGATCCAAGAAGGAGCAAGGAAGATTCCTCAAGTCAAGTCTTAACCCTACATCCACTATCACCCACTCATTCTAAGGTAACTAAACACTTCAAAACTCCTTGATTAGAGTCACCACAAACTCCCTCAACCCATCTCTAAAAATGAAACCGAAAACAGGAATCGAAACTAGGAAGAAAAAGGCATTGCAGTATTGACCCATGGCTTGTTTGTGATTCTTGTGAATTGTTGCATGTATGCATGTTGATGTTATTGAGTGTTGTGACCTCTAATGGTTTTGGAATGATGATATTTAAGTGTCTAACTCATGCATGCAAAAAGGAATAACCAAAATCTTGACACCCCACATGCTAGGAAGTTAGAACACATATGGTCTGAGATTTCTGACTTTTAGACTTTTTGCCTTGAACTTTGAAACATCATAACTAAGGATAGAAAAATGATATAAGTAATTTCTTTATGTCCAGATTTAGATCTTTAAGTTATCTTTCATAAAAAACTTGTTTGAACTGATTTGAGTGAGTAAAACTCGAGATACAATATTTTTACTAAAGTGTGTTGGTTTCAGACCAGTAGGACACTACAACAAAAAGCACTTTTAGCGACACAAGCAAAGCCGCCGGCTAAAGCCTATTGAGTCGGTAAAAGTTTTTGGCAACCAAAAACAGTGTGTTGCCAATCCATCGGCAAAAGTATGTCGAGAAAAGGTTTTGCCAATCCGTACCCCCATGCATCGGCGAAAGCAATAGATTTGGTGACACAGTTGTGCATCGCTAATACATTGCATTGGCAAAAGTAATAAATTTGGCGACACAGTTTTGCGTCGCTAATACATTGCATTGGCAAAAGTAATAAATTTGGCGACACAGTTTTGCGTCGCTAATACTTGCATCGGCAAAAGTAATATATTTGGCCACATAATTTGTGTCGCCAATAAATTAAAAATAGTGTCGGTAAATACAAAGTTCGTCGGGAAAAAAACATAAAAATTAGGTAAATTTATCACTTTTACCAATGTTATAGTTGTCGGCAAAAGTAATTATAATATTTTTAATTTTAATACTTTGTGAACGCAAATAAATGTGTCGTTAATGGTAAACTTTTTCCGACGCTTTTATTCATTGCCATATATATATTTGTTTTTACAAATTATTTTATTTTTATTTTTTATTTTTTATTTGGCTAAGACATAAGTTAGATTTTTCTGTAATATATCATTCAATCTCATTCAAAAATCACAAACATATATAATATGTAAATTTATTTTACATACATTCCATTCAAATCAACATAAAATTTATATATCCAGATTTGAAAGGTAATCATCAATAGTGAATCTCTCTAAAATTCAAAAATAATCTTCAATCCCAAAATATATGTAGTATCCAAAAAGTTATCAAAAATTGGCATGCATTCAAAAAGTAATCCCTCACCTCATTGTATCCAAATATATCTACTAACTAATTATCCTAATATCCAAAAAATACTTCGATCGAGAAGTTTAATGAAATTCCACATTTAATTTAACCAAGAAAAGTGGTATCATGCCCTCCACAAAATGTGTCATCCTCGCTTTTGCTATGTGAAACTAAACCTGGAATACTAGCTGGATCAACGCCTGCTTTTACTGCCAAAACTTGTAGAATGCTCTGAAATGTTTCCACTTGCTTTCGCAAAGCAATCACCTCTGGATCATGCTCCTTAACCTCTGTGGAGGATGAACTGATGCTCTTATGGTTTTCTATACCCTTTAAATAGGCAGACCTCTTTCCAAGCACCAGCATAGAAATCTGATCTTCTGACAATGGTTCAGTAACATCAGGCTGTGATTGCTCAACCATTTTTGAAACCATTTCATCTTGTAATTTTTTAAATTCATAAATTTATAATACTTAACGTAATAAAATGCACATTAGCCATTTCTTAAAATTAAAATACTCGTATATACATGATGTTGTTGAGCTTTATCATTTATCCACATCTCTTTCCCATCCAGATGGCATATATGAGTCTCTTTGAACTTTTCTGTAATAGATTGTTCCCTACCATTGTTCTTCTTAACCTATAATGTCATTCGATTTTGTTGGTAAGAATACAATGAAATAGTAGTAATTTAGAGAAGTACAAAATTTTTTGCAATACTTACAAATATTGGTGCTCGTGATAAGAATGATTTGGAACCACCAGTATGATTATATTGCACACAGGATCGGGCAAACTTTGCTTTGTTAGACTTATCTTACAACAGAAGAAAAGGAAACCAAATAATGAAATCAACTATTCA
>JAULJZ010225873.1:0-17309 GCA_032270985.1 Heliamphora pulchella
ATTTGAGCAACAAATAAAAGAAAATCATACAACAGATAAACATGTAAAGCAATAAATAGCACGAAGGCCCAAAAATATGTTTTTTCAGTATTGAAACAGTGTTATGTATGCCGTTTGGCGATTATATACAATGCATGTATAATTTAATTTGAGAGTGTATTCTCGAGTTGATTGTTTGTGGGTGTTTCACGTAACCCAGAGTTTGGAGCGTGACAGGAAGAGAATGCAAGAGAGGGAGGCAGAGAGAGAGAGATAGAACAGAGAGTGGGAGAGAGATGAGATAGAGTGAGAGAGCGAACAGAGAGAAGACATAGAGAGTAAGAGAGAGAAATGTTGTGATGGTTCAAATTTGGAGGGCTCATATTAGATCTTGGGGGAGAGGATGCTCTGGTATTGACATATTAGCTTGGACGGCTGAGATTGGCTGGAAATTAAGTTTTATCATTGAACGGCTGAAACAGTTTGGTCATCATGCCCCAAAACCGCCGTTGGGTATGCGAGCACGACCCCAAGCACTAACGAGCAGAGAAACAATAGCAGAGAAGGGGAGAGATGACACTCGGGCTGATCAATGCGAACCCAGTGGTTCACGCGAAGAAGGAGAGGATCGCTCGTACCGAGGATCTTCACGGGGACGATGCCGTCGATCCTCTCGAAATATATGATATCCTTTTGTCTATCTGACCTCAAATTTCCATTCTCCTTTTCCTTCTCTTTTCAAATATATGTTCATAATAAGCTCTGCCTCCGTTTGGTTGCTGAGAAACTGGATGAAAGATTAAGAAATTAAAAACTTGATAAAGCCATATAAATGCGTTCGAGTTGATTTTGGAGGAAAGATTAAGAAATTATCAACTTGATAAAGCCGTATAAATGCATTCGAGTTGATTTTGGAGGAAAGATTAAGAAATTAACGACTTGATAAAGCCGTATAAATGCATTCGAGTAGATTTTTTTTCCGTGTTTTTGAGATGATGAATTAAGAACATATGGAGATCCAGAATCATCATCTCTTTTGTTTACTTTCCTAAAATCTTCTTGGAAACCATCGGACATCGGTAAGTTGTGGATTGCACCAAAAGATTGATTAATATGTGAGGATTGCTATTGGAGTTTGGGGGATTGCAATCTTTGACTTGAATCGATACATTTTGTGCGGGATATAAGAGATCCGGAGCATCCGTATTCGTTGGAACAGCTCAGTGTTCTCTCGGAGGAGTCCATTACTGTCGATGAGAAGCTCGGCCGCATCCTGTGAGTACTAATGAGTATTATTAGTTACTACTCTTATATCATTGACGGGATAAATATTTATTTTGCACCTTTCTTTGTGTTTGATCTATTGTTATTGAGGGGCAATCTCCTGAGATAGTCTTCGATGGCCCAGATTCAACCTCAAAAGCATCAAGGAAACTGTTAGGAAGGGCGTTGGTGTGTTTGTCGGCGGAATCCCCTCCGACGGTTAAGTTAGTAATCCGGTTGAGTGGGAGCTAAGTAAGAATGATAACCAGAATGATAAAGAATGCGTACTTAGGGTTTTTGTTATGCCCTTTTTATCTGATTCCAAATACACATGGCAAGCGTATCACGTGCAGGCCGTTAGGTCCGTACAACCATATTTTCCAATCTGAGTCACGTGTCGTACCGAATACGCGTTAACTCGGGTCATCACGATGATGATGACCAGACAAGTAGAAAGGCTGACCAGGAAACTGGGCATGTGTAACTGGTCAAATGCTTAGCGGACTATTCTGATCATCCTTTGTACTGCTGATCAGTTAATGAATATCTATCGCAATAAGATGGGCTCGACTCCTATTAAACAGGGCCCTAAAAGGTCTGGGCCTTGACTCCTCATCCCTATTAATACCCATCAATTGTCCCCTATTCTTTATCAGTGCATTTGTAGTAGTGTAGTGTTGAAGAATACTTACATGAAGGTATATCTGTGAGCTTTAATTATGCATGTGATGGGAAGACAAACTTCAATTGGTAGTTCAGTTGGCTAAGGACAAAATAGTAACAGCCGGCGGGGTGGTCATTGGGACTCCCAAGTGAGGCGATATGATTGCTATTTATTTATTTTTTGGAATATGTCGCACCGCCCTTTTTGCACTTCTATCGCCACGTGTCATTCATCGCCTAGCAGCCATTGCCGCTAACTGGCATCGTTTTTAGACTGTAGATTTCTTTAATCTACATTTAATCTCATCTGTCAAAATTTAGAGTGCCTATATGCGTTTTCAAATGGCAAACGGGAAGGTTATTTTCACTTCCAACTTCCCAAATGTGAAGAGAGAGAGAGAGAGAGAAAGAGGGCTTTAGGTTCCTTTCGACGGTTCAGAAAGGGATTCGACATTCATTCATCTTGATTCTCCATTTCGAAGCTGGGTAAATCGCTCTTTTTCCCCTCTTCTGATCCTATTTCTATTTGTCGCTTATAGTGGGGTAGTACCTACAACAAATCTTTTTGTTTTCGTTTTCCATTCCATTCTTTTATTACGGTTAGGGTTTTGTCGAGAATAGTAGTTCGTATTCTAGCACTGCTGATGAAAACTCTATGTCCGGCGGTAGGAGACATATTGTTTTGTCTAGCGACTCTGATGAAGAGGTTAATCCTCTTTACTAGAGATTAGGGAGAAATATCTCGCTAAGCCTCCCGCCGTCGAAAGCTTGTCTTCTAGTTCTAACTCTACACCTATAGCTGACTATATGCTTCGAGCCCACCTTCCCCCATAAGCAGATCTCCCTTGCCTTGTGCTATTAAATTTTGTGAGACTTCGAACTACATTTCTATTCTTTACTTTTAGGGATGAGAGTTCGCCTATGAAGATCCCAGAAGAGGGATTAACTCAGCATCGCTCCCGTCGCAGTAAGTCTGCTCCTCCACCTCCATAGGAAGGGGAGGAATTGGCTTCGTTGGAGGCCTCTGTATCTAATTACGCCCGTCAAGAGGCTCTTATCTGCCACCCTCATCGCACCATAAACGGTTTTCACATACATTTTACCCCCGATGGGATACCCTCGTCTGTTGATGCCTTCGAGCTTGGTCGATTTCAGTCACAATACCAAATCCTAAGCTTAGTTTGTTTGAGGGCCACTGCTCAGGACGAGTGGCCTGCTTAGACCTACCAGGGGAGGTTTGCTTATTCGAGGGGGCCATTCAAGCAGGACTCCTATTTCTCCTACCTCGACTCGTGAGGTAGCTTCTTCAATTCTTGGAGATTGGCCCAGGTCAGCTGGTCCCTAATGTGTGGAGGATCCTTATGGGATGCCTGGTTCTGCGGCCAGCCTTCAGCGAGCAGAAATTTTCCCTAACCCTCGAAGAATTCTTGTGGTGGAACAATCCAGTGGAGCTATTCTCTGGTTTCATCAGCTTACACGCCCGCGACAAACGTGGACTGATCACAAGCCTGCCTAAGGTGAATATGGGTTGGAAGAACCGTTTCTTCTTCGTTTCTGGAGATGGCTGGGGATTCCAACCATGGGAGGATGTGGATGAATCTACGCCTCTGATTCAGAGAGTTTGGTCAAATCCAAAGAAGGATCGTTAGTATATTGTCACTTCTTTTCTCTTTCTTTTTGTTTTTGAAAAAAAAAGAATTATAGTTGGGGAGTTTCACTTCAATTTTGTGGGGGTTTGTCTTTAAGTTGTGCTTGGAGTCTCGACATCTCCAATGAGGAGGAGAGAATCCTGTCTGTCCAATCCTTTGAGGATAGGATTTGGTCAACTTTGGTCATTCCGGAGAGTCTGAATATCTTCTTGGCCCTGAACCTTCCTTTGCTGCATTAATGTTATTTTGCAACGGCATGAATTGCATGAATTGCATGCTTACATCGGTATGCGGGTGAATTGTTTGCGTGTGCTATGTGTTTATATGAGCTTGGGGGTTGGGTCTTAGGGTGATATGGCATGCCGTTAGGCGTCCGGTCATCTACTTTGGAGTTCGAAGTAGAAAAATATTTGGCCGACGTTTTTTCTATGAGAAATTTGAATTAGTTACCTGGATTGCTATGCCAACCCTAAGGTTTTCCCCCGGTATGTGATTATGTGTTTGTGTGATCAGGTTTGAGTATGATTAAGTACGTTTGTATTATGAGTGAGTTTACTTTCAGAGAAATATGATATATTTATGAATTGTGTATTGACGATTTTCATTTTCTTCGTATAGTGATGCCTTCTAGACAAGGGGTAGAGGTCGCGATTGCGGCCGAGGGTGCGTTGAAGCGCTAATTCCTGAAGGAGGGGATGCTAATGCCCCGTAGGAACAAGCTGGTGGTGTAAATGTTACGCAAGAGATACTGAACACGTTGAGGGCTATAATTGAGACCAACCATGGAGGAGTGAGAAATCCCGAACCAAGGGCTACTTTAATGATGAGGGAATTTCAACGGTTGAATCGTCCAACCTATACGGGAGAGCCTGATCCAAAGATAGCAACAGAGTGGCTGGAGGTGACCACAAGAATTTTAGATACTTTGCAGATAATGGAGGATGATTTTAGGGTTAGTTTTGCGACTTTTCAACTCTGGGGTGATGCGAAAGAATGGTGGAAGTTTGCAAGGACAACGGTAGATGGTACGTGGGCGGTGTTTACCGCGGTGTTCTTGAAAAAATACTTTCTTGAGTCTATCCGAGATACCCATAGGGAGGAGTTCTTATCGCTGATACAAGGAACTATGTCTGTTATACAATATGAAGCGAAATTTACTAGTTTGTCGAAGTTTGCATAAGAAATGGTGTCGACCAAAGAATTGAGGGCAAAAAGGTTTGAGAGGGGATTACGGCCTGTTATTCGAGAGAAGGTGGCGGCACTACGAATTAAGGTCTTTTCGGAGTTGGTCGAGGCAGCAATGACAGTAGTAAACACGTTAGCTGACAATCAAAGAATTAGGAAAAACAGATCACAATCAGTAGCTATGAGTACACAATCTGAGAGACGACCATTTAAGAGACGGAGATCGGGGCAGGTTGATACGAGTTCGTTACTACAGGGATCATATTAGACCCAGCGCTCTGCTCCCACACCATCGGTGGTCTCTTCGGCTCGTCATGAACATAGAGAGTCCGGGTGTTTTACATGTGGGCAGCCAGGGCACAGTGCTAGGGATTGCCTACAGAAGGGGCAGGTACAAGGACAAATGCAATCATGCAGGGACGACAGTAGGGCTAGTTCCAGGGCCAGTCTCAGGAAAAACCACTTAGATGTTTCCAATGTGGTCATGAAGGACATATTCGGTGTGAATGCCCACAAAGAGGGACTATTCGAGGCGCATCTAGTACCCGACCAGTTCAGCGGCAGATATACAATTAGCCACCGCAACAGGTAGATGCACTTGTATCTCGAGCTCCTAGGGAGGCGACATTTGCACAGTCAGTGCGCTAACCAGCAGGTAGAGGTATGGGACCGACTTTTGGAGTTTAGGGACGGGTTTATGCGACAGCAGAGACAAGCACTTCGTTGACTCCTACCGCACCCGAGACTACCATTAGTGCTCCAGTGATTAGAGGTACTTTACTAGTTTTCAGTTTGTGGGCTCATGTATTATTTGACACTGCGCATCACACTCCTTCATATCATTTTCGTTTGCATCTGTTTTAGGCTTACCAATTGAAGTATTGAACACTGTATTAAATGTTGAAACACCTATTGGGGAAAGTGCGACATTGAAGCGTATTTGTAGGTCATGTGAAATAGAGATAGTTGATCGTCGTCACGTTCTTTATCTTATTGTGCTGGATATGTTAGGATTTGATGTCATCCTTGGGATGGATTGACTGACAGTTTTTCACGCATTCATCGATTGTGATCAACAAAGGATATTTTTGTGTACTCCCGATGGAGACTCTTTCTTTTATGTGGGTGATAGAGATGATAAATCGGCACCTTGACCATATGACATGAGAAGTTCAGCAAGTGTACATTTGCTTATTTCTACTCTTCTAACACGGGATGACTCTTCAACCCGAGGAGAATTTCCTCCAGTAGTGAGCGAGTTTTTAGATGTATTTCTTGAATAATTGTTCGAGTTATCGCCTCACAAAGACGTAGAATTCTCTATTGAGTTTGTACTAGGAACCGCTCCGATATCTATGCCATTGTATTGCTTCGCTCTGGCAGAGTTGCAAGAATTGAAGATCTAATTGTAGGAATTGTTAGACAAGGGCTTCATCCGCCCTAGTGTCTCACCGTGGAGAGCTCCGGCTCTATTTGTTAAAAAGAAAGATTGTTCATTATGATTGTACATTGATTATCGGAAGCTAAATTAAGTGACGATAAAGAATAAGTATTCGATGCCTAGAATTGACGATCTCTTTGACCAATTGAAAGGTTCAACGTCTTTTTCGAAGATTGACCTAAGGTCCTGATATTATCAATTGAGGATCCGAGAGGATGATATTCCTAAGACGACATTTCGCACCCGCTATGGGCACTATGAGTTTTTGGTGATGCCGTTCGATTTAACAAATGCCCTTTGCGACATTTATGGATTTAATGAACCATGTCTTCCGACCGAATTTCGATCAGATCGTTGTTGTTTTTGTGGACGACATATTGATCTATTCATCGACCAAAGAAGTCCACGAGGAGCACTTGCGCGTGGCACTTCATCTCTTAAGAGAGCATAGACTTTATGCCAAGTATGAGAAATGTGAATTCTGGCTTTCAGAAGTGAAATTTTTGGACACGTATCGAAGGATGGAGTAGCTTTCGATTCATCAAAAGTTGAAGCAGTGAAGAATTGGGAAAGACCAAAAAGCGTGTTCGAAATCAGGAGTTTCTTGGGTTTTGCAGGTTATTATTGCCGTTTTGTGAAAGATTTCTCCCGATTAGCCACACCAATGACCCAACTTTCATGAAAAGGGGTTAAATTTGCGTGGAATAATGCAATGTTAAATCGCCTTCCAAGAGTTGAAGAAGAGATTAACTATTGCGCCGATTCTAGTTATACTAGAAAGTGGGCTTGGTTACGAGGTGTACTGTGACGCATCCTACGAAAGTTTAGCTTCCTATAATCAATGCACAATCGTAATGAACCATCTTTTTTACCAAATAGAGCCGGAGCTTCCCATAGTGAGATACTAGGGTGGATGAAGCCCTTGTCTAACAATTCCTGCAATTAAATCTTCAATTCTTGCAACTTTGCTGGAGCGAAGCGATATGATGGCATAGATATCGGAGTGGTTCTCGGTACAAGTTTAATAGAGAATTCTACATCTCTGTGAGGCGGTAACTCAAACAATTCTTCAGAAAATACATCTATAAACTCGCTCACTACTGGAGGAAATTCTCCTCGGGTTGAAGAGTCATCATGTGTTAAAAGAGTAGAAAGAAGCAAATGTACACTCGCCGAACTTCGCATGTCACGTGGTCGAGGTATCGAGTTATCATTTCTATCACCCACATAAAAGAAAGGGTCTCCATTGGGAGTACACAAAAAGATCCTTTGTCGATCACAATTGATGAATGCGTAAAAAGTCATCAGCCAATCTATCCCAAGGATGACATCAAATCTCGACATATCCAGCACAATAAGATCAAAAACGTGATGACGATCAGCTATCTCTATTTCACACGACCTACAAATACACTTCAATGTCGCACTTTCCCTAATAGGTGTTTCAACATTTAACACAATGTTCAACACTTCAATTGGTAGGCCCAAAACAGATGCAAACGAAAATGATATGAAGGAGTGTGATGCGCCAGTGACAAATAATACATGAGCTCACGAACTGAAAACTACTAAAGTACCTCTAGTCACTGGAGCACTAATTATAGTCTCGGGTGCGGCGGGAGTCGACGAAGTGCATGTCTTTGCTGTCGCATAAACACGTCCTTGAACTTCAGAAGTCTGTCCCATACCTCTACCTGCAGGTTGGCGCACTGACTGTGCGAATGTCACCTCCCTAGGAGCTCGAGATACTAGTGCCTCTGCTTGCTGAGGTGGTTGACTGTATATCTGCAGCTGAGCTGGTCGGGTACTAGATGCGCCTCGGATAGCCCCTCCCTGAGGGCATTCGCGCCGAATATGTCCTTCCTGACTACATTGGGAACATTTAAGTGGTCATTTCTCCTGAGACTGGCCCTGGAACTGGCCCTGCTGTTGTCCCTGCATCCGTCCTTGTACCTACCCCTTCTGTAGGCAATCCCTAGCTCTATGCCTTGGCTGCCCACATGTAAAACACCCGAACTCTCTACGCTCAGGACGAGCTGAGGAGACCACCGATGGTGTGGGAGCATAGCACTGGGTCTGATATGATCCCTGTAGTAACGAACTCGTATCACCCTGCCCCGGTCTCCGTCTCTTAAACGGTCATCCCTCAAATTGTGTACTCATATCTACTGGTTGTGATTTGTTTTCCCTAATTCTTCGATTGTCAGCCAACGTGTTTTCTACTATGATTGCTGCCTCAACCAACTCCGAAAAGACCTTAATTCGTAATGCTACCACCTTCTCTCGAATAACAGCCCGTAATCACCTCTCAAACCTTTTTACCCTCAATTCTTCGGTCGACATCATTTATTGCGCTTACTTTGACAATCTAGTAAATTTCGCTTCATATTGTATAACAAACATAGTTCCCTGTATCAGCGATAAGAACTCCTCCCTATAGGTATCTCGGATAGACTTAGGAAAGTATTTTTTCAAGAACATCGCGGTAAACATCGCCCACGTATCATCTACCGTTGTCCTTGCGAACTTTCACTATTCGTTCGCATCACACCGGAGTTGAAAAGTCGCAAAACTAACTCTAAGATCATCCTCCATTCTGCAGAGTATTTAGAATTCTTGTGGTCACCTCCAGCCACTCTGTTGCTATTTTCGAATCAGGCTCTCCCGCATAGGTTGGAGAATTCAATTGTTGAAATTCCTTCATCATTGAGGTAGCCCTTGGTTCGAGATTTCTCACTCCTCCCTAGTTGGTCTCAACCATGGCCCTCAACGTGTTCAGTATCTTTTGCGTAACATTTACACCACTAGCTTATTCCTACAGGGCATTAGCATCCCCTCCTTCAGGAACCGGCGCTTCAATACGTCCTCAGTTATGACCGCGACCTCTACCCCTTCCTTGTCTAGGTGGCATCACTATATGAAGAAAATGAAAATCGTCAATAAATAGTTCATAAATATATCGTCTTCCTCCGAAAGTAAATTCACTCATGATGCAAATGTACTTAATCATGCTCAAACCTGATCACACAAATACATAATCACATACCGAGAGAAAGCCTTAGGGTTGACATAGCAATCTGGGTAACTAATTCAAATTTCTCATAGAAAGAACGTCGGTTAAACGTTTTTCTATTTCGAATCCCAAAGTAGTTGACTGGACGTCCAACGGCATGCCATATCACCCCCAGACCCCACCCCCAACCCCCCACCCCCCTGCTCATATAAACACATAGCACACGCAGACAATTCACCCGCATACCCATGCAAGCATGCAATTCATATCCACCGGCAGAAGGACCTTGATGTTTCAAACTTCAAGGAGTATATCCCAGGGATCACCTCTACGAAAGCTGCTGACATTGTTCGAGAGAAGGGAAGTGGCAATCCCCCCAAGGAAGGAATCACTCTTGACCTGGGAGTGGATTTGGGTGGTGGAGCCCTTGTCTCTGATTAGGGGAAAGGGAAAAGAAGTAATTCCTTCATCTCTCTCCCCTTTGGAAGCAACTCAGTAGATCCTTGTATCCTTTGTCTTCATAAAGGGGGATACAGGCCTGAAGATAATTGAGAGCTCTATTCCTCCCTGCGATCAGGAGGCGATGAATGCACTCACTGTGAGTGCTCTGAGTCAACGCTTCCATCAAGAGATGGCCAAGGTACATTCGCTGCTTGTCTTCTCTCTTCTCCTTTCCCTTTTTTTATTCTGTTTGATCGCAGTATTAGCTGTGTAATTGTCTTACCATTGACACTTTGCTAACCATATATTTTCTTTCTTTCTTCTTAAGTTGTTGCTCTGGGCCACCATATGGCCTTACGTTTGATGAAGAAAGACACCTCTCTTTAGATTGCCGAGAGGAAATTTCTCTCAGCTGGTTAAAACATCAAGATGCTGAAGAGCAGAGTCGCAATTCTGAAGGCCGACCTAAATAAGGCAAAAGGAGTCGTTGAAGGGTTGGAAAGAAGAATGCTAAACCTTGGAGGCCTCCATTTCCACTGAATGCGCAGCAGCAGTGGAGGCGTTCAAGAGATCTGATGAGCTGTCTCATATCATCGCTGACCACATGAATTCTTTAGATGTTAGATTCATGATGGTCGAGCAGAAATGGGAGAGCGGCTTTGAAGCCTTTCATCAATGTGCCTAGAGCTTATTTCCTGATCAGGACTTTTCTCAAATCAAGGATCAGGACGATGACGCTTCTGTAGTAGATGGGACTGCCCCTGTCGACGAAGCCGGAGAGGAGATTCAGTCGGGGCCCCCTACCGACCCTTAAAATCTTCACCCTTCTTCTATGCTTTGCTCTTTTCATTGTAGAAACATTTGTAGCACAAACACTTTATGGTTTTACCTTGGTTTTGGTGGCCAATTTAAAACATTAATATAGTTCACTGGATAGACGATTTTATGCTTTTATGCTTTTATGCTTCTATGGTTTCATACACATTTCTTTCTTTCTTGTGGTGAATGCTTTATGATTACTTGTCACCTTCGCTTGCATGCGTATTTCTTGAACGTGTTTTGTTTATTTGTAACACTTAGTTTTTTTTTCCTTGACTCGGATTCTAAACTGCAACCAATGAGGGCTAATCATCTTATGATCAGCCTTTGATCGCTTTCCTTTGCTCGTCTGACCTTCAGGTCCAAGTGTCCCCTTGTAGAGGCTGTGGTCAACCTTCGCCCGTCTGACTCTTAAGTCTAGGCTTTCCCCTATAGAGGCTGTGGTCAGTCTTCGCACATCAGACCCTTAGGTCCAGGCATTTCCTTGTAGAGGCTGTGGTCAGTCTTTGTCCATCTGACCCTTAGGTCCATACATTCCCTTGTAGAGGTTGCAGTTAGCCTTTGCCTGTTTGACTCTTAGGTCTAGGCATTCCCTTGTAGAGGTTGTGGTCAGCCTTTGCGCCCGTCTAACCCTTAAGTCCAGGTATTCCCTTGTAGAGGCTGTGCTTGCATGCACAAGTGTTTGTGAGACAGAACAAAGGAGAAAGTTCGACTAAGTGTCATTTCACTTGAAATTATGTATACTCTTGATGTTTTGCTTGTGATTACATACAATCTTGATGTCTCTCTATATGTCAAAACATATTGTTCTTCAGGGGTAATACTTCTTGAGATGTTCTGCATTGCATAGGTGGGCCAAGTCTTTTCCTTCAATCGTTTGAAGTCTGTAAGCTTCTCCTTCGCTCTGGAATTTTACTACGTAAGGTCTTTCCTAGTTAGGTCCCAATTTTCCTTCTGTTGGGTTCTTTGTCGGCAAAACAACCTTCTTGAGAACAAGGTTCCCTAGGCTAAACTTCCTTTCTCTTTTATTATGTTTGTTGTTAGAAAGAGTATCTCTAATTTAAGTAGGTTTATGGATTTTGGTGCTAGTGATTCTCTAGCCAATATGTTTCCCTGCATCAGTTAGTATTGAATTTTGCATTCGATTTCAGATCATGGCACAATAGAGAGTTCGTGATGGTTGATATGCTGTTGTCAAAGACATATTTGAGCAAGATGATGCTACACGAGATGCTCGAACGAAGAAAATAATGATGCGAATGGAGTTGTCAATCGTTGCCCTGGCTGAGCAGATGGTTGGCTCGGTCGCGGTTGTTCTACCTCGCAAATATCCATTAAACCCACGTCTCTTGAAAGAGGATGCAATTGAATGGCCTTTTAGTTCAGATATTATTCGAGATTTACCTGTGGATTGGAATAAACCACTAATTTTCGATGACTAATCATCTTCTTTTGAAAATATTTCAAAAAAAGATGTCATGGATATATTACCAAAACATTGTTTCACTACCATCGGGGTTGCGAAATGTCATAGATTGGCCACTTTAGTGTTGTAATTTGGAGAAGATTAGGTCGATTCTTGGTATTAGTAATGATGTTGTTGCTATATTAATTGTAAAGGGTTGGTAATTTGTTCAAAATCATCATCCTTAGCTTTAGTTGAACAAGATTAATCTAAAGCACAAAGCAGATGCTGACAAACGACGGTTTATCAAGTTATTTCAAGTTATGAAAACTTAGGACGAGTTTTCTCAAACCGGCGAGAAAGATGCAAGCGATGGTATAAGAAACTTTAATTTTGATAATAATTTTATTTAAGAAGTTTCTTTTTTTTTGTGTCACCTGTTTTAGCACATTTTGATATATTTTTAATAGTCAAATTCAACTCAAATTTGTCCTTTTAGCAATTTTCAATTAATTAGGGGTTTGATAGGATCCAACTTCCTTAATGGGTTAATTTTAGGATTTTACTATCATAAATAAGTTGTATGAGCTTTAGGGCTACTTAGTTGATGATTAATAACAATTACTAAGAGTTTTCTCCTTATCGTGTTTGTTGTCACTTATCAGAGAGAGTATCTCCAATTCAAACAAGATTGTAGATTTCGGTGCTAGTGATCCTCAAGACGATATGCTTCCCTGTACCACTTTCCATGGTTAGAACTGTTCGTGGCACAAGTGGGAGCAAATTGGGCGTTATAGATGATATCTTTGAAGTTTGAAATTAACTACAAATTTCAACTGCAATATTGATGATCCTTTCAATGATTTCTATATTCTTTCTTTTGAAACATTGTGCACCCATAAAAGTATAATCAAATCTAGACCCAAATAACTATTTAATAGATAAATTATTTTCTTTCTATTTCATATTAATAAATTATTTTCTTTCTGTTTGATATTGACCACTGTTTTACAGTCATACATACCGCACATACTGGCGGATATTGATATTGATAGTAGCTCTCTAACAATACTGCATGGATACTGACTTGACACAAAATAAATACGCTGGCCCATGCTATACTTCTACTCTATGACCAAATGCTTCTCCTCCAGGTCTCAGTTTTTCAAGGGTTGTATTTTTTAACATCATGGATATTTATAGTGTGCCAGAAGCATCTCCAAGGAGTTTTGGAGGTGTCTTAACCTTTATCATCTGTCCAATATGGACATGGCTAATTCAGATGAGTGTCTATGCTGCCTGATGGCTGATAATATGATAATCAACTATCCAAGATCATTGATATCAGGTTGATTCTCGGATAACACCGAGAGTTAAACTAAAAAATAACTTCCTTTCTTTCTTTTGATGTCCAAGCTAATACCTTAGGCATTTTGATCTCTTTATGTATAACTAAAGTCTATTACTTGCAGGATAACTTTTACTCCAACCATCCAGCACTGCAGCATGGCAACAGTAATTGGTCTGTGTCTGCGAGTTAAACTAATGGAATGTTTCCCTCCACATTTTAAGGTCAGTTACTAGACCTATTGCATATTTTAAGATTTCCAGTCAAGTTTCTTGGAATTGCAAGTCTAATGGTGAAATTGGCAGCCAATTTTTCCACTGCTTTATAGCTTTGTGTGTTCAAGGAACATTTAATTGCATTTTCCATTCTTCAGTGTTTCCCTTGCTCATCTTCATATTTTCAGCATCTTCCGCATTAAAATATAAAAAATAAGCATATTTTCTAGAATCTAGTTTGCTGGTCTTGCCAGGGCTTGTTCAAATTTCTGTAATTTGTATCCACTGAAAATGAACTAGTCTCTTATTGTAAATTCTACACAGATAAGCAGATAGCTAGAAAAAATTCTTATCACTAACCAAAATGGTATGTAAGGCAGTAATTGACTTCTAGGACATATTATATCTTTTATTTCCTTATCAGCATTTGTTATGCCTTGCAGGACCAACTGTTGACATTTTCCTTGTTTTCCTTTTTTGTAAATAAAAATATTAGTTCATTTATCTTTGAGGATGTCTTAAATAACTAAATATAATTTTGGAAGTCCGCTTTACAGAAGTTGTTCAACTTCATAGTAACTCGGGCAAAGTTTCCATAGTATCTCTGTAGACTCTAGTTTGAATGATGGCAGTATAGTTTCACATTAATGGGGTCGCATTCTCATCCTCATAGAAATAACAAGTAGATATCCCTGTTTTCTTCGCAATTTCAATTTATATTGGAACATCATTTCATTCTGCACCCATTCAAGAATATCCTGTATTTTTCTCTGCTAAACCTTTGATAGTACAATTATACAGGTAGACATTAAAGTGGCTCCTGGATCTCATGCAAACGAAGAATCAGGTGAGGTTAAAAAAGCATAGAATGTCTGTCTACATTTTTTGAATGTTTTTTCCCTGTTTTTGGAGCGAATGCTGGGTATGGTTCCTGAAGCTTCCTGGAAAATATGGCATGATGATATGATTTATGTTGAAACTATCTGAGCTATTAAGGAGGCATAGAAACGGGAATCTTACCTGCCCGCTGTGCATTCCCCATCTTCTGGGCTGAATGTTGAGTCTAGTGGGTTTCTAAATATGTCTAATTGCTTTGGTCATTCAAAGAATGAGATTAGTGCCATTGGCTACTCCAAATTTTGTTTTATGCATTTTACATTCGAGTGCATGAAAATAAAAAAACTCGAGTGTTGGTGGGAAGATTTTTGTATCCAACCTAAAAGCTTATGCTATTGGGTAGAGAGATCCCAACATTTTATTGATCACCCATTTCATACCCAAACAATGTGGGTTTGTATCGTGTAGCTTCTTTTTTAGGGTCACGTGTAGCCTCTTTTTTATGTGTTTATCATTGTGATATTCAAGATAATGTTCCATGGTGCATGTTGTTCATTAATAATATTGTCTTATTGCATGAGATTAGGAGTGGAGTCAACGCTAAGTTAGACATGTGGAGGCAAGCTCTTGAATCCTCGTTGATGATATTGTCTTAGTAGATGAGACTAGCAGTGGAGTCAACACTAAGTTATATATGTGAAGGAAAACTTTGGAGTTAAAAGAGTTTTAAATAAGTAAGATCAAATCTGAATATACAGAATATAATTTTAGTAATAATAGGAGTATTAATGGTGAAAAAGTAAAGATTCAAGATCAAGAGATACTTATAGGATTAAAGTTGGTTGGCTCAAGTTGGGGGGTGTTTCCGGTATTTTATGTGATTGATGGATACTTGCAAGATTAAAAGATAAATTTTATAGGATAACTATTAAACCAACGATTTTATATGAGACAGAATATTGTACTGTTAAAAAAGATTATATAAATAAGATAAGTGCTGCTAAAATAAGAATGCTGATGTGGATGTGTGGTAAGACTAGAAGGGATAAAATTATGAATGAAAGAATTCGTAGAATAGTAGGGGTCGCACCAATTGAGGACAAGTTGAGAGTAAATAGATTAAAATGGTTTAGACACATAAAATATAGAACAATTGATGCAATGGTAAGAAAAAACGACAAGATCATGAGTAAACACTAGAGGGAAGAGAAAACCTAAATTGACATAGGATGTCGTATTAAGAAAAGATATAAACCTATTAAAACTAACTGAATATATGGCCCTTAACATAGCATAATGGTATAAAAGGATTCATGTAACCGACCCCAACTAATTGGGACAATGGTATAGTTTGGTTTGGTTTGTCATCGTAGTGTCATGCCCCCAAACTTGAGGCATGTGAACTGCCCTAAAAAACTCACAAGTGTGGCACAACCCATTGCGAGAATCGTTAAATAAACTCGTTTTATTTTCAGAATATCCACTTAAAACAATTTGGATCAAAACTGTTTTCTAAAGGAAAGTTAAACAATTGAAAAGAATACTCTCGGGGATTCAATTTTATCAAAAAAGGGGTCCTGAAACAGAGCGCGGATGAAAATATATTTTTTATTTAAGAAAATAAAACCACCTGCCTAGCCCAGTTGCAGACTCATCACCGCTCGAACGGCCAACTGGTCGAGAGCAAGCACCCCCTCTCGGGTAATAGACCGCTTAAGAGGACCTAGGGTTTTGCTCGAGCGGTCCCTTACCTGAGATCAAACCAGAAAACCTTGTTATGAAAAAACCCATTTCTCAACCAAAACTTTTCTAAGGAAAAAAATTCTAAGGTTCAAAATATTGATAAAACCAACTTCAAAATCATATCAATATACTTCAAAACTCATTTCAAAACCTCCCACAATGGTGATACACATTTCATTCCTTCCAAAAACTTAAAATTTATGACTTTCAAGCCTTACAACACCAAAATCAAGAGTTCATAAATAAAGATCCTAATTACATGATTCTGTCAACATTCAACTTAAATATACATCCTTCATTACAATATACAAAATTTACATTTATCCTACACTTACAAACCATCCAAAAGGGAAACAAAACATCCAAAACATTGTAATTTTCTTCATGGCATGGATTCATCATTGGCACCTGAAAAACGGTTATACAAACAACGTGAGCTGAAACTTAATAGGATTCTAATAACTTATATGAATATGCTCGATATGCAATTAGCAGTTCTATATCAATGCTTCCAAACCCAAAAGACACCCCAATTTCCATACGATGCAATTTTAACGAATTCTCATTATTCAATTCATAACCTTTCATCTTAACCGGATTAACCCTATAATTATATATTCCAATCACATCATATTGACTTAATACCTATTACCGCGTACATTTGTACACCTTTTTAGGAGCACCATCCGAAAGAACGAGGCACCTCACCATATTTTCAGGTATTAAATCGAGGGAACCGAGCACACATTGTTGCGCAAGTTTCCGGTCTTTCACCGAGGAGTTGGTCAAACTCACATAATTCAAAATTCACTTCAATATTTACAACATAATTGCTTAATAATATTTTGGTCCTTCAACCATTACACATGATTTTTACTTAAGCACACATGTATTCACTACATGGTCAACCATTCAATTTCTCAAAATTTATCTCATCAACTCAAGTTTTCATAACTCAATACTCAAAATCAATTTGATGGTAATTTTTCCAATTTTGCCAAATCAACAAGGATTTTAATCAAAGACCTAATTTATGCATATTTTATCCAATTTTAACCCAATTCATACCTCCAATATGTCAAATCCAAATCAAATTTCTAGTTAAACTCACGTTCAAATCCATTATTTTCAATTAATTCAAATTCATAAATTCAATGGTTAAAAACACTAATTAAATCCTTTTTACACTTCTATCACCAACATCTTACAACAAAATCAAATTATACTCAACTAAATCATACACCTCCAAACTAGGGTTTCAAACCCACATGCTTTACACAATAAATATATAAAATAGAATAAAATTAT
>JAULJZ010225884.1:0-17308 GCA_032270985.1 Heliamphora pulchella
ATTTTGGATGTTCTCTCTTTGCCTCCATTTTCTTTAGTTGCATGCATTTGAGAAATTCTATTAAATAACCAATGATGATTAGTAGATGCCAACCTTACGCTTAGGCGAACGGGGTGTCCAACACCTTCCCCGATTCTTATTTTAGCCTCCGAACCCTATTTCTCTGGTTAACGTTTAAAAGATCAGTGGCTATTTTGATTTTTCTTAGTTTTTCTCAAAAACCAGATGGACACTCTATTTTTGATAAAAGAGGATTTTAAAATTTTGATTTTGAAGGTGTTAAAATATTTTTCAAAACATCTTTTGAATTCCCTTATTTCTTACCCCTAAATCCCAACGTCACAGTATTCCTCCATCTTCGATAAGTCACAAAGTTGTATTATCTGTTGCCTGTTAGAGAGAAAGAAAGTTGGTACAACTACAAATTTCATTGGGGTCAGATCCAGAGTGGCGAAAAAATTCTCTATAGTGGGGCATAGTTCCTCAAGGCCAAAGCAGAAGACATGAGATTGTGGGTCTCACAGTTGTGTAGCAGCCCGTAGAAGTGGTTCGTTTATCTTGACAATCATGAGAGTGAACAAGCAGTTAATGCCAAACGACCCAATGTTGAGATGTTCAATGTGAGAAAACTCCTCGATCCATGCAGAAAGTGAGTTATGAAAGGAGGCTATTGAAGTGAAAGTGATAGAAAATGGAGGACCACAGTCAATACTTATAGGGCATGAGAAGGATAGACGTCAAAAAGATCAAAAAAGTACAATGAGTGTGGCAATTGCCACCTCTGAGTGTGGGACCGTAATGGGAAAAGATACAAAGTACAAGGCTACCACCTTCCAATTGTGGCAACCGCCATCTGTCTCTTGTACTTTTTGGTGACTGCCATCTTCAAACCTGGCGAACACCACTTTCAAAGGTGGTAGGCACTCTATTTTGTCCCCCCCTTTTTGCAGTTTTTGTATTATGTGATCTTTGTCATGACAAACATTCAAGCTAGCTATGTATCGATAATAAAGACGATATGTATTCAAAATTTGTATCATGCAGAGAACAGAGAAACATACACATAGATGTATAAAGCAGTAAATGGCACGAAGGCCCAAATGTATCAGAATATATGGAGTAAGGGCACATAGGCCCATCAACAAACCTTGGGGCATGCAGGCCTGTAAAACAAAAATGTATCAATAAATCATTATGAAAAAGGGGGGGAGATCTCCCTCTAATGTCTCTAACGGACTCGACAGGAAGAGGAACCAATGTCCAATGGGCCAACCTTAAACGAATCGAATAGCTCCTCTAAATCATAGCTGTCGTCACCATCGCTTCTAGAAGAAGAAGATACGACTTGGGAGCGACTTTGAGCAGAAGAAATGGATCCTCGAGTGTATCAAGCTCTGGAGGAAGCACAGGACCCACAACCTCGAACTGGGGTAGGAGTTGGAACCTGTGACTCACCCTGAACCCGTGGCTCGGTAACATTCTGAGCTGGGGCACATTTTTGTGGAAGAATGAAGGAATAAAAGGCAAGAAAAAGAATGAAATGCAATAAAAGAAAAAATGGTGAAATACTCACTTTCTCAATTGGCTGAGGAGTGAAGACAACCCTAGCTGCATAGAGGGCCAAATCCTGCTGACAAATCAAGGTCCGCATATCGCTCACCACAAGCATAAGACGGTCTAGCCAAGCCTGATCCACCTTCCAAAAGGAAATAAGAGTGGAGCAATCTAAGAATAGAGAAGATGAAAGAGAAAAGGTATGAAAAAGAAAGTCAAACTTGGCCAACAACCAATCTGTACTCCGGGGTTGAAGGAACGGGGATGGGGATGTTAAAAGGATACTCGATCATGGGAACTGAAATAGTCCAGGGTACCTCATTGCTCTGGCTCTAGCAGCTCCCCCTGCAGCAGCAACAACTGTGACGCCCCATCTTACGGGCACGTCGGGACATACGTAGCTATAATTAAGGGAGATATTCTAACCATGCAATCATAATTACAAATGATAAATACTACATCAATAGAGGTTCAAAATTTTCTCAAATATTTAACGATTACAGTCATCCAGAGAATTTAACAAAAGTTACAAAGTGTTCATGGAGACCGAATAAGAGAACAAAAACAAAGAGAATTTAACATCTTCAAACGGCGTTATTGAGATCGCTTGGCTCGTACCACTCACCCCGATCCTCGAAGTCTTATTTTCGATGAGCACACCCTCTTCAAAATGTTCTTCTTCACCTATGGTTTGAATGACATGAGCCGAAGCCCAAAAGCAAATTCCCTAAACCATCTAACAAACATACTACATAATTTCCTAGAATACATATCGTGTAATACCCAATACAATTTAAGGCCAAATAGATCAACAAATTTAACAGTTTCAGTAGGGTAAGCATATATAAGTACAGTTATGCAAGTGCGTGATTCAAATGAAAGCAATGTAAATACCCAACCCAACATACTTCTAGAACCATAGCATGAATTCCACGCTGGGAATTTCATAGTAGACTTGATGGGAATTTGATCACCGAACCTATCATCGCCTCGTTACGAAAGGTAAACGATCACCTTGGATACATGCCTTAGCCGTTTTACTCAATGGCAACGGCGTGGGGGCGGACCAACTAATTTTGTCCATTCTTATCCAGGCTAGTCGATCCCACATTAAGAACTAAGATGCTCGTTAGGCGTCAACCCAAAGCCTAATTAAAAATGCTAGTGATGAACCCATGGTTCCTAACCCCTTTTTTATAATAAGCAATCTCCAAATTCATTTTCAATATTGGCAACTAGGGATGCCCTAGTTTCAAAACCATAGAAAGAATGATTTCCCCAAAACCCAACCCACAATAATAGGTATGAAAGGGACTCCGATAAACCAAGATGCTAGTGTAGTAATGCTTATGGTGTGCAACATGTTTCTCGTGTACAACTAATTATAGCATGGCATATAAACATGAAATAACATAAGATATAACTCACTAAAGCATAGAGTACAAGCATACGAAGCATAAGTTATAATTCATGTGACATGGATCTAACCTATTGGCATGGTTTCTAATCATCAAATTGTTAATTACATACACCAATCATTCACATAAATCATTTAAAGTCCATATGTTTAAGTTCCATAAAGTAACATACCACTCATACACTTAGCCAAATTTAGCTAATTATTCAAGCGTAAATTTTAAAATCACAACAGTATTTTCAAGTACCTAGACATGGATTTAATTTCTAATTTTTGAACACCAATTAGATAAAAAAAAATTCTTACAACTTTTATGCCTAACACTAAGGTCAATTCCTTGGGTAAAGGGTCATTTATCTTAATTAAGGAAAAACCATTCAGCACTTTATAGAGAAAAGTGTAGAATTTGGGCTTCTTTTGGTCACAATTTTTGGACATCAATTTAAGGGCTATAGTTCTGCGGTTTGGGAAGGTTTTAGTACAAGGTGTCCCGTACAAGTTTCATATTTTGTGCTAGGGCTAGTTGTTTGGAGCAAATTGAATATTTTGGTCAATTTATAAAGTGGGTTCAGTCAGCATAAAAAAAGTCTGCAGAATATGTTTTTAACAGAGAATGTTCAAAATCTTTGAGGGTCCATCTAAGGGTATTTTGGACTGATTTTTGCTCAGTATATACATTAATGTGTTAGAACATCTTTAATGAAAATCACTTTCGGATTTGACTATAAAAAACTTAGGTTTTTGTCTCACAAATATGTGTGACAAAGAACTCTGTCAGTCACTGAAACACAATAGTGACTTTGGGAAGGGTTTTGACCAATCAAGACTTCATATGCTTGGCTCAATTTTGGTGAAAAGAAAGATAAATGTATTATCAACAAGTTTATGTTTTGACCTGAGCTCGATTCTCATTCTAACTTAGGGCTTTTGTGTCTGTAACTCAGAGTGGTCAAAATCTAACACTCTTTGATAAAAATGGTGTATCTGGAGTTCTATCCAATGAAATAACTTCAAACCAATTTTTTATGAAAGAGGACTTAAACATCTAGGTCTGGATATAAAAATAACATTTAGATCATTTTTCTACAATTAGTTATAGTGATTTAAAATTCGTGGCAGAATGTTGGTATACCTAAAAAATCAGGCTATCTAGGGTTTCGATAACTTAGCTCATGTTGTGTTTATTTTCAATGTATTTTCTTTGCAAGCATGTCATATAGTCATACATACTAAAATTTAAGAACCTATTCAAGTCGTAAAACTCAAAAATACTCACATGCAAGGACATACCACACTTGATCTTACATAGATAGCCCCTAATCTACTCATACGACATCTTTTTGAGTGAGATCTTGTTTCTTGTTCTTAGGGTTCATATGGAGATGGATTGAATGTTATTTTATGAGAGAATGACAAAAGGTTTGAGGAATTTACTTATTTTGAAGACCTAATGGTAGAAAGGTGGTAGAACTTAGCTTTGTAGTACCTCCTTGGCCCTTCCTACCTCCTTCTTCCTCCTTCTTTCCTTCTTCTCTCCCACACTTGAAGAACCTTCTCTCACTCAAGTTTTGTAGTCTCTCACCCTCCTTTGTGGCCGAAAATGAAGGGAAGAAGTGCGAGATAGGGTCCATTGTATAGAATTTTAAAAGGTGTGTTTAATGATGCTGGTGTAAGAAAATTTAAATTTTTCTTAATTACGATTAGTTGCATGGGAGGCTAGCTCTTATTAACAAATTGTGTAAGAGAAATTTTCAAATTGTGCAGATGGGGGTCTTGGTTGGGCTGTTTGGGGAAGCTTAAAAGTCAATTTTTGCATTATTTTAATGATTAAATTTGATTTTGGTACCATTTTGTGTAAGAAAATGCAAAAAATATTAATTTTATGTATCTTTTTAGCATCTTAACCTACTAAATCCTATTATATTAATGTGTTTATAATTAATATTCTTCCCATGAATTACCATAATTTTGATAGCAATTAATTAAATAACTCTAGGCTTTTAAGTTAGTTTAAGTTAGTTTGACAAGAATTGACTTTTTGAGTTATTTATTGTGTACAGACTTTAAATAATAATTTATTTATTTTTGTTGACCTATATTATTAAATTATTATGTATATCACTTGTATAAAAAGTATTAGGTCATAATAATACTTAATTTATATAACTATTTCTTATTTTTAAGTTTAAAAAGGCAAAAAGTAACTTTTTGGGCACAATTCCCTAGGTAGCCGGCCATGCAAGGGTATTTTTGTTATTTTTATTGTTATTTTGTCTTTTGTTATTTAATTGTATATAAATATCTGATCTTGAGTGTCCATGTGTCAAAATTTAAATTTTTAAGACTTTTTGCTGTACTAGAGGCAAAATGGTCATTTTATCCTAATTATGAGAATTCTTGATTTTTAATTTTATATTTTATGTAATTTACTTAATTTATGCTATTCTGAGACTTTTCTGAGTATTTAAGCTTCTCTTCTAAGGATTTGTCCTCTTTAGGATTTCCTAGGTTAAATTAGGATTTTCGGGTTAATTAGGGTTTCTCTTATTCATGTAGCGATCTAAGTTCTCGTTGTCTATCCATCGCTAATACTATAATTTAAACCTGGTTGTTACAATTTACCCTCTAAATTAAATTTCGTTCTCGAAATTTTATATCGTACCTCAATCTGCGAACAACTGGGGATGACTTGTCCTCATAGCTTCTTCCCGCTCCCATGTCGATTCATCAATCCCGTTGTGCTTCTAAAAAACTCGAACTAGCAGAATGGTTTTGCCTCTAAGAATCTTGTCTCGTTAATCGATAATCCTTACCGATTATTCTTGAATGTGATATCTTCATCAACATGGAGTTCCCTCTAGTCTAGAATATGGGTAGGATCTAGTTCATACTTCGTCAGCATCGACACATGGAAAATATTATGAACATTGACGAGTTACGGTGGTAGGGCCAAACAATATGCCACTTCTGTAACGACTTGGTACAGACCCTAGTTGTGATAACCCAGTTAATAACGACCCATGTAAATACCTTGCTCGGACCCTAGTGTTAGTGACAGATAGTCCATGAGACTATAGAATATAGAAGAAGTTCATAACCCAAACTCGAATCGAAAACCCTAAGTTCGGCCCGAAAATCCCAACAAGGTCCAAAACTCAGACAACAAAACCATAGCACCTGGAGAGTCTCCTAACATTCTAAATAAAATAAATATCATGAAATAATGAGTTAAAAATAAAAAAAATACTCATAAATAGGGTAAAATGACCATTTTTGCCCCTAGTACAGCAAAAAAACTTAAAAATCCAAATTTTGACAGATGGATACCCTAAATCAAGAATTTAAGTACAATTAAGTAGAAAATGACAAAATAACGTCAAAAATGACAAAAAGACCCCTTAGTGCTGACCACCTTGGGAAGTGTGCCAAAAAGTGACTTTTTGCTCAGGCTATTTAGCTTAAAATGATGAGAAATACATTAAATGAAGCCTTATGATTATCCAATACTTGTTGAACAAGCAATATACATAATAATATAGTGTTATAGGTCAACAAAAGTAAACAAAACATTATTAAAGTTTATACACAACAAAATAAGTCAAAAAGTCACATATTACCAAAATAGCTTAATTTGACTTAAAAGACTACATCTATTTAATCAATTACTATGAAAACTATGATAATACATGGGAATAATATATTTATCATAAAAAAACTTAAATAATAGGTCTCAGTAGGAAAATACATCAAAATGATACATCAAATTAACTTTTAATGCATTTTCTTGCACTACAAAGGCATGCAAACCAATGCAAAATCCCTTGATTAATGTGGGGTCAGGTTTTTGTCCCCCAAATAGCCTCCAAGCTGTATTTATCTTCCCCATATCTGATGTATAGCTCTCAAAAGTTACACCCATTCAATTCAACTCAAATCTAATTAATTAAAAAAAAGAAAAAGTCTTTCCATGGTACTTCTTGTTCCTTCCATGTCCCCTAGCCTTTGCCTATATAAACCAAGCCAAACATCATCTTCTTCCCTTCATAATTTTGTGCAAGAGAGGTGAGGGACCAGACCTTCATAGTTCTTGAAGTGTTCTATAAGTTTGGGAGAGAAAAAGGAGAAAGAAGGAAGAAGGGAGCTAAGAAATCAAGAGGTGTTTTCCTAAAGCTAAGTCCTTCCATGCCACCATCCCTTGAGCCCTCAAACAAGTAATTAAAACCTCTAAACCTTATATCTAATATCCTTCAAAATATCCCTCAACTCATCTCTTTAAACACCTTAAAAATCAAGAATCGAAAACAAACCAAAAAGGCATCGTAGTTGAGAAATAGGGGCTGCTATGTTGTTGAATGATATGAGATGTGTTTGTGTGTTGTTACCTTTGAGTTTGATGACCTAGAAGTGTTTTGGAGCCTTGATATTAATGTCTAAAACACAAGCATGCAAATAAATAGAACAAAAACTTGACATGACATAAGTAGAAGACTTGGACCCTAAGAGACTTGAATTTTTAGAACATAGATGTTTCTGCCCTGAATTTGGGATGCCATAACTCAATGTAGAAAATTGATCTAAGCATGTTATTTATGTCCAAATTTATATTTATATGTTATCTTTCATCCAAAGTTGATTTCAACTCATTTGCATAAGTAGAACTCGAAATATTGTAATTTTAACAAAGTGTGTCATTTTCTGACCAGTCAACACTACTGACTTTGAAACCCTAGTTTAAAGTGAGATCTGAACTTTGGTCAAAATATGACAGTTGTCGATAACATGTATATCTATATACCCACCAAAATTAACACAAAGTATTGAGTTTTGATATATCAAAACCCCTTTGAAAGTCTCTGTTGAGTTTCAGCCCTCAAAGGACACTTCTGTCACATATTTTTATTTAGCCCAAAACCCCTCTTTTTAATAACCTATTCCAAAAGTTCTCTACATGGACATTGTATCTAACATATCGAAGTATTTTCTTCCCAAAAATCAGACCTTAAAGCCTTGGGATGTATCCCCAAAACGGTTTCAAACCCTCTGTCAAAAATTGGCACTGCTGAGTTTTGGCGGCTGACAAAACCTATTTTTTAAAATGGCCAAAACGTCTAACTTGTTTCAAACAACTACCCTTACCTATAAACATGAAACTTGTTGAACTAGAACATACTAAAAAATGGGCTCATTTGGACTTGATATGATACCCCAAGGCCGAGACTAATAGAAGCATGTCTTTGGTGAAATCTTAAGGAAAGTGCTGAACCGTTTTTGCTTAGAGTTGTAGGAAATAATTTTATCTAAATATTGTATAAACGTCATAGCTTGATTCCAAGTTTAGATACCCTAAAATCTTGTTGGCTCTTTTAATTTAATACTTGACTTTTGACCTTAAAAGTCGGTAAGTATGGATTGAGTACCCTTTGCAATGAGACCCGAGTTTTATATGATGATCGATTTGAATTAATTGATAAGTGTTTCTAACTGAATGAATGATGATTTAGAACTCATGCTATCATAGTTGAATTATTTCTTGAGAATTGTAGCTTGTGCTTCAGATACTTGTACCTTATACTTTGCGCGTTGTACCATGAATCTTGCTATGATGATGCCATGCTATAAATTGTTGCACTTGAGATTGATGGTACACATTTTGAACATTGTCACTTGCATCTTGGCATATTGGAGTCTATCTGTGTACATCGTTGTTGAGATGGGCGGTATTGAATTATTCTTCTTAGTTCTAAATCTAGAGCGTCCCTGGTTGCCATTTTTATAAATATTTTGGGATATATTCCCCTTGTACACCCTAGGTACATCCTTAGTGTTACAAATTTGGTTGGTGTTTGAAATGGTTTATGGATATTGTTGGGCACCATGGGATTATCACTAGCATTTTAGTTTGATGATTTAGACTTTGGGTTAATGCCAAACGAGCATTCTTGTTCTTAAAGTGGGTTTGGTGTGCATATAATTTTGGCCAGGATTTGGAATAAGGATGTTATTGGCCACCCCATGCCGTTGCCATTGAGTAAAACAGCTGTGGCATGACGCCCGGTGAAGTGGTAACTATTCGCAACGAAGTGAGAATAGGTTTGGTGATCAGAGTCCCATCAAGTCTACTCTGGTGATTCTCGGTGTGGAATCCCTGTTATAATCTGGGTGCATGTTAGGATAGGCATCTGCATTTCATACACGGCATCTCATATGCATATGTTTATTGACTTATCTGCTATCATGTCATAAATTTGTTTGTCTCCTTGACTATAAACTGGATTGGGTGTTATATGGTATGTGTTGTGGTGAATTTTGTGCCCTGAGATTAGTTAGAAGGTTAGAGTGTTTTGCTTCTGAGCCTTAGCTCATGGCATTCGTGCCACAAGAGAGGAATTCTTTGAGGAAGTCATTCCCGAGGGAGAAGAAGAGTTGGAAGGACAAGGTGAATTCCAAGAGCACGTGGATCTCACTAATGCACTCTGAGGATTCGAGACCTCTACTTTTGTTCTTTTATTCAGTTTTCCCGTGCTTAGTGTAATTTTTGAAATTTTCTTGGTGAAATTGTAATAGTTAAGTACTTTGAACGGTTCAGAGCTATATTATGATATAATAACTAACGTATGTAAATATGAATGAATGGCTAGAATATCCTTTTATTTATATTTATATATGTCCCCACGTGCCTGGAGGACGGGGCGTCACAACTTTCCCAACCTTGGCTAGAACCTCAAGCGGCCTGATGTATCTTGGGGCTAGCTTCCCTTTTTGGCCGAAATGTATCACCCCTCTTTGTGGTTGAATCTTTAGGAATACATGATCTCCTACTTCAAATTGTAACGACCTTCATTGTTGATCTGCATAGCTCTTTTGTCGGCTATGTGCAGTGGCTATTAGTTACTAAATGAGTCGGATCTTCTCGGTAGTCTCTTGTACTAGGTTCGATCCAAGAAGTACGTTTTCTCCTACTTCAGTCCAAAAAATCGGTGAACGACATAGTCTTCCGTAGATGGCTTCATATGGAGACATGCTAATGCTGGATTAATAGCTGTTGTTGTAAGCAAACTAGACCAACCGTAAGTGTTTCTCCTAATGTCCTTTGAAGTCCATGACACAGGCTCGAAGAATGTCTTCTAGCATTTGAATTGTACGTTCAGATTGCCGTCAGTCTATGGGTGAAAGGTGGTACTGAAGCAAAGCTCCGTTCCTAAGGCGGTTTACAAACTTTGCCAGAATCGTGAGGTGAAACGTGGATCTCGATCTGACACGATAGATAGTGGAATCCCATGAAGGCATACAATTTCCCGAATGTACTTCTGGCTCTGTGTTTCTAGCTTTTTAGAAGTTCAAAATCGGTAGAAAATGTGCTAATTTGGTGAGGCAATCTACGATTACCCAGATAGAGTCATGTCCTGCTAGTGACCTTAGCAGTCTAGAGACAAAGTCCATAGTAACGTGGTTCCACTTCCATGAGGTATCTCCAGGGGTTGGAGGGTTCCTCTTGGTCTTTGGTGCTCGACTTTCACTTGCTGATAGG
This sequence comes from Heliamphora pulchella, assembly GCA_032270985.1. Classification (NCBI taxonomy): domain Eukaryota; kingdom Viridiplantae; phylum Streptophyta; class Magnoliopsida; order Ericales; family Sarraceniaceae; genus Heliamphora; species Heliamphora pulchella. The sequence continues at coordinate 10,500 of JAULJZ010225884.1, forward strand.
TAAGGCATTTGGCTATGAAACTTGTTATATCCTTCTTCATTCCATCCCACCAATAGTGCCTCTTCAGATCATGATACATCTTTGTCTCTCCGGGGTGGACAGCAAAAAGTGACTGGTGGTGCTCCTTTAGGATGTCTCTTCTCAGATTCTCGACATTTGGGATGAAAGGTTGTCCAAGGTATGTCAACTACCCATGTTTGTTGACTACCCATCCTGGTTTTGCTTCCTCCGTAATCAGGTGCCTTCGAATAAATTCGAACTCTTGGTCATACTTTTATGCTTCCACGATTTGCTGACAGAGATTCGTTGTTGCTACTGTTAGGCAAAAATAATTTCCATTCTTTGATTCTAATGGTTGGAGTCAAAATTCGTTGAGCATCCCCATTATGTTTCATTCTCTTGATGCTATGCAAGCCATCGCGCTTCTCGTCTTTTGACAAAGGGCGTCAGCAACCACGTTAGCCTTGTCCGGGTGATATGCTAGTGTAACCTGATAGTCCCTTAAATACTCCATCTAGCGGTGTTGTCTCATATTAAGATCATTTTGGGTAAACAGATACCTCAAACTTTTGTGATCGGTAAAAAGCTCGAACCTATCTCCGTGTAGATAATGCTTCCATAACTTCAGTGCGAACACCACTGCTGCAAGCTCCAAGTCGTGGGTAAGGTAATTCTGCTCATGAGGTTTCAATTATCTCGATCCGTAAACTACTACCTTTTCGCTCTGCATTGGTACACATCCTAGACATCCTTTGATGCATCACAATACACCGTGTACCCAACTTCTCATTCAGGTATGATTAGGATTAGAGAACTAGTCAATCTTTTCTTGAGCTCTTGAAAGGCCATTTCACACTTATCACTCCACTCAAACTTCACCCCTTTCTGCATTAATCTAGTCATTGCGCGTGCCAGTTTCGAGAAATCTTAGATAAATCTTCGGTAATATCACCCTAGCCCAAGAAAACTATGAACTTCAAAAATATTCCGAGCTAGTTTTCACTCCAAAACAGCTTCTACTTTGGCAGGGTCTACAACTATTCCTTCCTTAGATACTACGTGCCCTAGAAATTTTACTTCACGTAACCAGAATTCACGCTTGCTTGCCTTAGCAAAGAGTTGTGAATCTCTTAACTTTTGCAACATAATTCATTGATGTTGTTCATGTTCTTCCTCAGATCTAGAGTATACTAGGATGTCGTCTATGAAAACCAGTACAAATTGGTCAAGGTAGGGCTAAAAATGTTTATTCATCAAACTCATGAAAACTCATGGGGCATTGGTTAAACCAAAGGGCATGACTACAAATTCATAATGTCCGTATCGTGTTCTAAAAGCTGTTTTCGGTATATCCTCCTCCTTGACTCGAAGTTGGTGGTATCCTGTGACACCCTGTCCTCCGGACACGTCGGGATATATATAAATATAAATAAAAGGGAATATTCTCGCCATAGAAACTGAACAAATACATAGTGATTACAGTTTCACTAAAAATTTAACAAAACACATGGAAACTGAACAAAAACAAGAAAAAAGAACAATACACAAAAAGGGTGAACACTACGTCTTTCAGTTAGTATTGTCGGGTTTGCTGGCTCCTACCACTCGTCTTGTTCTTCGAAACCTTTCTCCTCACCGGGGGCAACTTCCTCAATGAATCCCTCCTCCTCACTTGTGGCATGAATACCATGAGCCAAAACCTAGAAAAAAAAATACTCTAACCTTCTAACTAATCTCACAACACAAAATTTACCACAACGCATATCATATAACAGCCAGTACAATTTAAAGTCGAGGAGATAGATAAATTTATGGCAGGGTAACAGATAAGTCAATGACATGTGCATGAAATGCCGTGTATGCAATGCAATTGCCCAACCCGATAAACACCCAGATCGTAACAAGAATTCTACACCAGAAAATTACAAGAGTAGATCACTTTTGGAATAGATCACTAAAAATAAGGATTTTGTGCTACACAAAAACATGTGACAGAAGTGTCCCTTGAGGACTGAAACTCAACAGAGAATTTCAAAGGAGTTTTGACCTATCAAAACTCAATATTTTGTGCTACTGTTTATTAGCTAGATAGATATACATGTTATCTACAACTTTTATGTTTTGACTAAAGTTCGGATCTCCTTGTAAACTAAGGTTTTTAGGTCGGTAGTGTTGACGGGTTAGAAAACGATACACTTTGGTAAAATTGCAATATCTCGAGTTCTACTTATTCAAATGAGTTGAAACCAACTTTGGATGAAAGGTAACACAAAAATATAAATATGCACATAAATAACATGCTTTGACCAATTTTTTACATTGAGTTATGGTATTCCAAAGTTCAGGTTAGAAACATCTATGTTCTAAAAAATCAAGTTTCTTATGGTCTAAGTTTTCTACTTATGATATGTCAAGTTTTTGTTCCATTTCTTTGCATACATGTATTTTAGACATTAATATCAAGATTCCAGCACACTTCTAGGTCATCAAACTTAAAAAATAACAACACACAAACACATCTCATATCATTCATGAACATAACAGCCTCTATTTTGTTACTACGACGCCTTTTCAGTTTGTTTTCGATTCTTGATTTTTAAAGTGTTTAAAGAGATGAGTTGAGGGATATTTTGAGGGATATTAGATATAAGGTTTAGAGATTTTACTTACTTGTTTGAGGGCTCAATGAATGGTAGGAAGGAAGAACTTAGTTTTGGGAAAACACCTCTTGCTTCTCCCTGGCTCCTTATTCTTCTTCTCCTTCTTTTTTCCCCCTCAAACTTGTATAACACTTCAAGAATACTCAAATCATGTTTTATCTCTCTATATGGACGAAATATGAAGGGGAGAGGGAGGGTTTTTGGCTTGGTTTATATAGGGAAGGGCTAGGGAACATGAAGGGGACAAAAGGTACCTTTAAAGACTTTTTCCTTCTTTTTAATTAATGTGATTTGAGGAGATTTGACTTGGTGATAGTTTTGAGGGAGATACACCAGATTTGGATTGACGGATTACAGCTAGGGTCAGTTTGGGGGGACAAAAATCTGACCCCACATCAATCAAGGGGTTTAACAATGATTTGCGTGTCCTTTTGTGCAAGAAAATGCTTTAAAAGTTAATTTGATGTATCTTTTTTGTATCTTTTCCTATTGAGATCTATTATTTTAGTATGTTTAGGATAAATTTAGTATTCCCATGAATTGTCATAGTTTCCATGGCGATTGATCAAATAGATGTAATCTTTTAAGTCAAATTAATCTAGTTTGATAAAATTTGACTTTTTGACTTATTTTAGTATGTATGAACTTCAATAATAGTTTGTTTATTTTTGTTTGCCAATAATACCATATTATTATGTATATTACTTGTTCAACAAGTCTTGGACCATCATAATACTTGATTTGACACTTTTCTCATCTTTTTAAGCTTAAAGAAAAGCAAAAAGCTACTTTTTTGGCACAACTTCCAAGGTGCACAGCCATTTAGGGGTATTTTTGTCATTTTGATGTTATTTTGTCCTTTTCTACTTAATTGTACTTAAATTCTTGATTTAGGGTGTCCATGTGTCAAAATTTAGATTTTTAAGACTTTTTACTGTACTATGGGCAAAATGGTTATTTTACTTTAATTATGAGAATTCTTGATTTTTAATCTTATATTTCATATTATTTACTTAATTTAAAATGTTGGGAGGTTCTCTGGGTGTTATGATTTTGTTGCCTGAGTTTTGAATCTTTTTAGGATTTCAGGATCGAACTTAGAGTTTTCGAATCGAGTTTGGGTCTTTGATCTTTTAGTGACTTAAGATTTTGTTGGATATCTGTTGCAAATACTACGATTTGGGCTTGGTCTTTATATGAGTCGTTATCTACCATGTTGTTACAACTAGGGTCTGAACTGGGTCGTTACATATCTGGAGCAAAGGTCGATCTTTGAGAAACAAGCTGACCCTCGCAATTGGTCAGAGAGATCATCAATATGGGGCAGGGGGTATCGATTCTTGATTGTTAAGTTGTTCAGCAAATGGTAGTCGATACAGAGACGCAAGGTTTCATCCTTTTTCTTGGTGAACAATGCTGGTGCTCCCCATGGTGACGTACTGGGGCGAATAAAACCTTTGCTGAGCAGTTCCTGAAGATGGTTATTTAACTCTTTTAGTTTGGTGGGAGCCATACGGTGGGCTACGATAAAAATTGGTGCGGTCCTAGGCTGAAGCTCTATCGAGAACTCAATCTCTCGACGCGGGCATAATCTAGGTAATTCATTTGGGAATACATCTTCGTATTCGCACACGACTCGGGGTAACTCAAGGGTTGACGAGACATTTGTACTAGCAAGCAGACATGCCAATCTCTCTATGAAGTTACCCGATTTGCAGTCCTTTAGACTACTCAGAGTTAAGGTCTCCCGTCGCTCTCCTTGAGTTCGTACAGTGGTGCCATCTTTCGCTTGTGCCTATATCTTCTTTTGTCGGCAATCAATGATAACATCATGTCCCGATAGCCACTCCATCCCGAGAATCATGTCGTAGCCATTGAAATCCATGAATCGTAGGTCAAAAGTCATAAGGGTATTGGATATTTGTAATGAGCATGTTTTACGGACAAAGTCTACTCGGGTTTGATTTCCTAAAGGTGTGATGACACTTAGGGTTTGATCTAATGCCTCGGGTTTCAGAAGCAAGGACTTCATACCGGTTAGAGATATAAAAGAATAGGATGCTCTAGAATCAAACAGTACTTTTACTAAAGTATTAAATAATACAAACATACCTTGTATAACTTGGGTGTTTTCCATTTCTTCTTCCTACGGCACAAAGATGAGTCCTCCCATCAATCGATTCCCATTGTTTTCTTGGGATTTTCAGTCTTCAACCAGTTGCCCAAGTCTCCTTGGGGTCTCTGATTCTTGTTGAGCGGTGCCCTTCCCATTCCATTTGGCTGCTGAGTAGCTGGCCTAGTGACCTGGACTTGTTGTGGATACCTAGGTTGTTGAGTTTGGGGTTGCCTCTACTATTGGGGTTGATTACTCGTGTTCCTTTGAGTGAGGCGTGGGCACTCATACCTTATATGTCCTGGTTGGCGACATTCAAAGCACACCACTAATGTTGCGGGAGGGTCCCTTAGTTGTCCTTATTGGTACTCCTGGTGGTACGACTTCTTGGGGATAAACGTTTGGTTGTTCCTCATCGGTCCTCTGGAACTGGTACTTCCTCTCTTCTGGTTCCATGTCTTCCTTGAGTCTACTTGATTTGTCTCGGCTAACAAAGCTGCGCGTACCACCTGAGTATAGGTGGGAAGTTTTAAGCAGATCACCCTTGCTCGGATAGATGGCTCCAAGCCCCATTCGATCTTTTGCACCTTCGATTCTTCATCTGGTACGGTGGTTATGGAAAAATGACTCAATTCCTCGAAACGATTCACATACTACATCATGGTCATTAACCCTTGCTTCAGTTCTAAGAATTCCCAGATTTGCCCTTGACAGAAAAGGGCCGGGAAATATTTTTCCAAAAATAGACTTTCAAACAGCTCCCACGTCAGCATTGCTACTTTCTGGGTGTTGTTGACTATAGTCCACCAATGATCGACTTCTCCTTCCAGCAAGTGGGCAACTAAAGCCACTCGATTGGCCTCATCTTGAACTCCCATTGAGTTAAATAATTTCTTGACTGCTCTCAGCCATTCTTCTTTCTTTCTTGGTTCTACTTCTCCAGAAAAAGTCGGGGCTCGCTACCTACCTAGTTTCGACAGAAACCAAGCTCGGTCACGTACATGTGGGCAGTTAATGCTAGCAGCCAATTGCCATAACACCTGAGCTAGTCCCGATACCTCATTATCTGTAGACACATTTGCTTGTCGGTTGGTAGGTCTTTTACCCACCATTCTAAAATAAAAGAATAAGAATGTTATGATTCTGAGAATTATTTTAGTTCTTAATTATTTGTTGTGTTTTTGGATTTTGTAGAGTTAGGTTGAAGTTTACAAAACTACTTATAAGAATTTCGACATCAAAGATTTTCATTTCATTTCAACTCATAGTTAATACAAGTTTGTCAAAAGTTCACACATTATACATACAATCTTCAAGTTAAAGGAAAAAATACAAGGCTAGCATGCTAAAGTCTAAACAAACAAATGTGGATAAAAATGGCGGACTATTGCTTCGCACTCCCAGGTCGCCTCGGTGATGTTGTAGCAGTGCCACTGCACCTTGACATGCTAGGCATTAGTTGGTCCCATTTGCACTCTATTGGTTCAGGTAGTCAGAGTCTCTCGATATGTCTTAGGGTCGTCAAAATTGATGGCTGGGTTGTGTGGGTCAAAAATTACTCTCTCGTCTGTTGGCAACTGATGCTGCATACATCTTATAGTTAACATGTCCCCCAGTCACATCTTAAATCCAGGAGAAAAGTCTAGGCAGTAGAGCTTTTGATTGCATTTCTCGATCACGCGTAAGGGTCCCATGTGGGGGGTGAAAGCCTCTTGTTTTCTCCACATACACATGTGTTCTGGGCAGATTTTGATGTACACCCGATCCCCCACATTGAAACCCTGGCACTCTAGGCTGCTATAGTAGATGGCAATATCCATAGTCTTGTCTTCATCGGACTCAGGCCGAGGTGCCTCCAGCTGATCGTATGGGAAAGCAATCGCTACTTCTTCTTCTTCATCATCGTCCTTGTCCTCATCGTCGTCATCACCATCGTCATCAGCATCAAAATTTTCATCATTCAGTTCTTCATCTGCCTCCATCTCATCACCTTCATCTTCTGGATTGGCCTGCCATTCCTCCGAGAAAACCCATGC
>JAULJZ010225905.1:0-17306 GCA_032270985.1 Heliamphora pulchella
GGATGTGGATCAATTCATATAGTCAGTATAGAATCGATCATCCCGTTGATCCAGCTCAATACACTCCAAGTGTACTAGCGCATCGAGCTCGAACATCGAATTCTCAAAACCTTAATTCGATCCGTTCGACCTAGCCAAGACCAGCTACTATAACGATGTACTACAATCGTACCAATATAATGTCCGAGTCCATTGCGATTATGAGCCTACCTATATAATCTATCAGAACCTTTGATCCGATCTTCCGTGCAGTATGCACCGAGTCAAATACTGGACAGAATATACGGACTATGCATTCATACTTCACAAATATAAATATAAAACCATAAATATAAATTCATCTCAAAATGTTTCTCATTAATATGCCAGGAATTCAGAATAAAATACATAAAAAGTATGATTTTTCAATATACATTCCCAACAATATGCATGCGAGAATACAAATGAGAAATACATATTAAAAACCAGTGATGTTTTCAAGTCTAGCCCTCTTAATTGATTTTGTAAATCAGTCCCCAGCAGAGTCGTTAGAAAATACTGTGGCGCCGGAATTTGGGGGTTTTTGATAGTTAGAAAATAAAAAAATTCAAATGATGTTTGAAAAATATTTGAATACCTTGAAAGCTAAATTTTGAAAACTCCTTTTTTGTTGAAAATAGAGTCGCCATCTGATTTTTGATAAAAACTAAAAAAAATAAAATTGGCTACTGATCTTTAAAACGTTTAACCAGAGAAAAAGGGTTCGAGGGTTATGGTACGAATCGGAAAAGATGTTAAGCACCCCATTCGTCCAACCGTGAGGTTGGCCTCTACTATTCATCATTGGTTCTTAATAGGATTCTTCAAATGCCTGCAAATATAAAAAAATAGAGGTAAAAAGAGAACATCTCAAAATTAAGTAAAGAAAATACATAGCATATATATACAGAACACCAAAACAAAGCAATTAAAAAACTAAAATCCTAAGTTCTATGGCATGTAATTTTTAACTAAAGGATTCATAGAACAAACCCACATGTAATATCATTAAAACAATCTAACCTAGCATGATTCAAATAAAAGAACAAAAATATGCTAAAGAGTTACCAAAATCAAATAAACATAAATTGCTAAAATAACCTCAAACTATATTAACATACTAAACATGCATATTATCAAATTATCTAAAAACATAACTAAAATAAAAAGTATGTGAAAATCCTATATAAAAAAATAATAAAGTTTACTAAATAAAGATAATGAAACTAATAATAAGTATTTTATGTATTAACATGATAAGAGAATATTTGAAGATTTAATAAGAAAAAAAAAAGAAATAAAGAGAAATCATATAAAATAAAAATTAAACCAAAATAAAAAGGTTAGGAAATGCTTATTTAAACTATTAAATAAAAGAAAAATCTAACTATTTATATTTTATATTTTAAACGAAACAAAAACAAAGAAAGAAAAAAGAAAACAAAAGAAAGTTAAACTACGATAAGAAGAGAAAATTACACTAACATTTAAAAATAAAGACTAGCTTAAAAGATTTTTAATGATTTTTGAGTTTAACAAAATAAAAAAATTAAATAAATACTATGAAAGAAAAATTAAACTAACATTAAAATAAATAAATGGGACGTTACAAGAAAAATAAAACTACATTAAAAGAAGAAGAAAAAAAAAAGAAAATAGAGCATTACAAGGAAGATTAAGCTAACATTAAAAGAAAAAGAAATGGAAAAGAAATGAAATATTAACATTAAATTAAAGATTAAATTAACATTAAGAAAAAAGAAAAAGAAAATAGAATGCTAGTAAAGAAATATTAAACTACTAGTAAAAGAAATAAAATAAAATAAAAATGGATTACTAACAAAAGAACATTAAGCTAATATTAAAAGAAAAAGAAAATGGTACATTAAAGGAAAAAATTAACATAACATTAAAAGAAAAGAAAAAGAAAAAAATGGTACATTAAAAGAAAAAATTAAAAAATATATGAAAAATAAAATATTGGTATAATATTGAATATGTATGTAAGTGTTTGAATTATAACAATAACGATATCGTTAGTCGTATTGTTAAATTATGTTAGCACTATTTAATGTATTAATAAATTTAATGCAAACAAGCAAATAAACTAAACAAGTTAAGAATAACTACTTTACCAAATTAAACGCATTCAAAATGATTAAAATAACTATATAAGCAATGTAAAAGACGAAACAATCAAATTAACTTGGTCACTCCAAAGAGGTAGAAAATGGAGTTAGAAGAACCGAATATCCAAACAAAGTACCTGGATCACTAATGAATTCTTGAGTCGGAGAATGATGATGGACAATTCAATTCTCGAGCGATGATCCAAACTAGGGTTTCAGAATCTCGGTATCAGGGGTTCGGCTCTCAGTACTTTGGCAGAGTTTTGGCGTCGGGGCCCGAACTTGCTCAGTGTCTCGGCAGAGCTTCTCTCTCTAGAATTCTTCTCTTCTCTCCTGAAAACGTACCAGGAGGTACGGTATTTATAGAATTCTTCAACCAATGAGATAGTGACATGTTCTGGGACACATCAGGATTTTTCAATGTGTCTTTTTGGTACTCGCTGTCGATCAGTTCACTTTTGTCACCGTGTGTAGATTACTAAAATTATTCGAAAGTTCGTTCTAGCTTAACTCGATTAACGTCATTCAAATATCTTTACAGTTTAACACCTGTCATGGTATATGAACTATTACATGCCAGTTTAACTTCATAGTAAAAAAAATTGCTCCATGCACTGAGACTTACTACACTAACAATTACACTAAAACACTCACAGGTTTTAGTGGATCCCATATCACTTTGCCTGGGTCCCACCAAACTTTATGGTATATAGTATGTTTGTGAGTGTAAATCTTAATATACATACTAAATATTATTAAAAAAAATATTAAACAATGGGTGACTTTGTTTGCTTAAAAAATCTTAAACAATTCAACAACATGCACATATTTAAAATAAAGAACTAATCATAAATTACTAATTCTTACTGATAAGAACATGATTTATTTAGAAAAATATGTAATTCTTACTGATAAGAACATGATTTATTTAGAAAAATAAAAATAACATATGTTCTTATTGATAAGAAATACTAATTTGTGATTGAATCTGGGATTAAAATCTATATACTTGGACTTTTTCAATCTAAAATGAAAAATGCCCAAACACATTTTTCATAGGAGATTTGATGTGACTTAACAAATGGAGGAGGGCTGTGTCTTTGTGGCAAATGCGCTCAAAGTAAATAATTTTTTTTTTTTTTTAAATTATTTTGGTCATAATCTTTTTCTATTTATAGTTTGTCTTAGACAAGAGAAATTCAAGAAAAAAAAGTTTGAACAAATAATGAAAAAATTCAATTAAGATAAACACAAGCAAATAGAAATATATATAGCCTATTAGTTTATTTTAATTTATTTTATTTTTCAAAAAAAGGTTAAAGTTCTACTTTTCTAATTGGGCTCAACTAGAAGAATTCAAAATATAAAAAATAACTAAAAGTAATTTTTTTACCAAAAATAAAAGCAAATAATATAAAATAAATAAATAAGCAATCAATCTAATAAGTTAAGGAGATAGAGAGACCATGTTTCGTTTCACTTAAAAGCTGGCTTTTTTTTACAAAAGTCAATCTCCTCGCAAAAATATTTAAAAAAAAACCGCGTCAATATCTTAGACTCCATAACTTAAAAACAAAAAATAAGCACATATTAGGCATTTTAATAAAAAACAAAAAACCAAAGAATTATTATAAAAAATTATTCCAAATAATCAAACTTTTTTATTCTTTTTTTCTCTAAAGAAACTAATGTTCTTAAAATTCAAGCTTCTTAGAATCCCAAACTACGCCCAAAAAGGGGGTTCCTAATACTTTTGGGCCACATTTGGGACACAAAGTTAAAAAAGTACCAAGAGCGTTGAAGAAACAAAAAAAAAATGACATATGGAGAGAGAGAGAGTGTGTTAAAAAAAATGACATATAGAGAGAGAGAGAGAGAGATGGAGATGTTTAGAGAGCATCTGATGCATGTGACTTTAGTTAACCGTTGATTATAACTTTGGACCAAGCTAATAATCTAGGGGTAAGACCCGTCATTGAGATAGGACCATGGTGAGTCTAACCACTGGAAAAAGGTTTAATTGTTCATGTGAGAGTTTTTTTTTTTATTATCTGTATGTAGTTAAAGAATAGCTTAGTCTTTGTTACTTATTCACATTTCTTAGATTTTGCTTTATATATATATATATAAAGGGAGACGGGCCGAAACCCGAACCCGTACCCAGGTGGATACTCGGTAATGGCCCATGTGAAGACTGAATAGTTCGGCCCATATGAGGGATTTCACTGGGCCGACCTAACTGAGCCAAATGCCAGTGCAGAGATCAGCTTTCGACACCACATTAAATGCTCTGACATTGCATTTAATGTGATGAGACCCTGGAAAAAGCAACATTAAATGCGATTAGACGAGCGTCTCACCCTCGAGTGCCCTACAACCTCGAGGGGAGCATTTAATACAAAGAGATCGGCCTGAAGGACGGGCCAAGATAGAAGCATTTATGACGACGTGACCGCGGGAAATTTGCAGGCGCTATGACAGCAGCAGGGGGCAGAGCCATTTTGAAGGGACGTTAGACAAAAAAGTCATCATGAGAGTTGAGGAGAGAGATTGGATTCTCAACGCTATAAAAAGAAAGGGCTGATAAGTCCGAAGGGATGGGTTTTGAGAGAGAGAAAGGGGATTTCGAAACATAAAAACTTGTAAGTTTTGTGAGAATATCCAGAAAGCATTGTCTAACTTGATCGTTGGGGTGGCTTCCGGCGGGACAACGCTGGGCAACTCATATTTGTTGATCTTTGTAGGTGTCCATCCAAGGGAGGCCGCGGTTGAGCCAGGTTCAACCCATCTAAATAAATATATTTTATGGTTCATCTCCGTACATTTGATGCCGTCTTTCGAAACCCAGTATTAACCGATTGCAAGGTCCCCAATGGAGATACCATCAAAAGTGCCTACTATCCTTGACGAAATGCATAACCAGTTTTTGTGGGGGGCGTGGGGTGCAGACAAGGGAGGAAAAGGGATTCACTCCTGAGGCGGCAAGAACCCTCGAACATGATCTCGCCAAAGAATCAGCGCTCCACGCAATGGGGCAAGAAATCTTGAGATTATGCTCTCTTCCTTGAGGAATCAGGATCAGGACTCACAAGCCCAGGAGGGAAGTTCCCACACTAGGGAACCAAAGTTTCTCAGATCAAGGGGCAAAAAGAGGGAGAACGGGGTCAACCCAAAGTTGGGCCAAATCCTCCGGGAGTTTACCAAATAGAAAGATGAGTCCAGCATGGAAGGAAGCAGCTACGCACCAAGAAAATCTAAGCGGAATAAAGAGCCCCCTCGAAAAAATGAGGAATCATCGTCTGCATACCGTGCAACTGCCAAATCTTGTGATGTGTGGGAGGAAATGATCGCTACACCATTCACCGAACAATTGGACGAGGCCGAATCCCCACAGAATTTCTCCGTGCCAAGGTTCAAGTCATATGACTGACGTTCGGATCCGAACATGCACATCAGCCACTATAGGCAGATGATAACGTTGTGGTGCTGTAATGACGCTCTTATGTGTAAAGTTTTTTCGTCCAGCTTGGGCAAGGCCGGTTTGAGATAGTATTACCGTCTGCTGCTACGGACGATAACTAGCTAGAAGGACCTGACGAGGAAGTTCGTAGCTCGCTTCATCACCAACACAAAGATGCCAAAAGAGATCGATTTGCTCATGGCGCTGCGAAAAGGAAAGGAGTCGTTACGAGATTACACAAAGAAGTACTGGGAGGTGTATAACGATATCGAGAATTGTAACGAAGAGTTTGTCATGGCCTCTTTCACGCACGGGCTTCAGCCTGGAGGTATGTTGAGAGCCTCTCTTACTAAAAAGCCGTCGCAGAACATCTTGGTGCTAATGGGCCGAGTCGAGCAATATATAAGGGTGGGGGAAGATATGGGAAGAATCGAGATTAGAGAAACGTCTGGAGAGCGAAGGGCGACTCCAGAGAGGCCAGGGAGACGTAGCCCAGTAAGATCTAGGAGACCGAGTCTAGTGAGGCCGAGCAAGAGACCTAGAGCCAATCCACGGAGTAATCCGATCAAGTTAGGGGTTGAATCCAATAGAGGAGATGTGAATGCCGTTTTCAAGGAATCCATTCACAAGATTTTACCTCATATCAAGGACAAGCCTTATTGCCAGTGGCCTCCCAGACCACCTGACTCAGTCATCCAATCAGCTATCGAGAGGGGAATCAAGTGAAAATGCTCCTACCACAGAGAAATGAGTCATCAAATGGAGGAATATTAGGCCTTCAAGAAACATCCTGACCATCAGGTTCAGCTCATTCACCTGAAAGAATTCCTGGATAAAGGGATGGATAGGCAGAGGTCCCCTAATGCGACCAGGGCAGAGCCTTCAAGTAGGTCAGCGCACCACGAAATAATCATCGTAATTCATAGATTGGCTGGGGCAGGGCCGAGGAACCTTTTGTAAGGATAACTGAAGAAATTAGGGCATATTGCCGAGGTGATGAAAGTGCAAGCGGGGAATGGGAAGAGACCGAGATCAGGGGGTTTTAAAGGACAAATTTCATTCTCAGAAGAAGATTCTTAACGGGTGCAACATCCGCACAATGATGCTTTGGTAATATCACTATTCCTTTCGAATTTCGAGGTTAAACGGGTGCTGACCAATCAAGGAAGTTCGGTCCAGGTTATGTACTTCGACCTTTTTTGAAAGCTCGGCCTCAGTAGCCAAGATTTGTCCCTGGCGCGCACCCCACTCGTTGGGTTTAACTCACAGCCGGTATGGCCGATGGGAAGTGTCACCATATCAATAAGGGCAGGGGTGGTCGAGATCGTAATGAACTTCCTGGTAGTCGACGTACCTTTGGCCTATAACGCCATTATGGGGAGAACTTGGCTACATGAGCTAAAGGCAGTACCTTCTACGTACCACCAAGTGCTAAAATCCCCCATCGCTGACCGAGTAAAGGTCATCTTCAGGGACCGAGCTGCCTCCAAGAACTACTTCGTGGCGGCCCTCAAAGTCGAGGCACTAGCTCAGGAGGTGAAGGTCATCCAAGCAGCAAATCAGCCTGTCTTGAAAGATGTTGGGGGGAGGTCAAGGACAAGGCCATAGAGGATCTCGAGACAATTGGGATCGACCCATGCAAATCAAATAGGTTTTTTCTGTGCAGCTCAACTATGTCCGAGTCAGAAATAGAAGGGCTACTTCGGTTATTATAACAGAATATGAAGGTATTTGCCTGGACTCCATATGAGATGTCGGGGGTGGATCCCGCATACATATGCCACGCACTAAATGTCAACCCCGCGTCCAAACCAGTAAAGCAAAGGGGGCAGTGCTCGGCTCCGCACCATGCTCAAGCAGTGGTCGAAGAGGTAGGAAAGCTGTTAGCCGCAGGGGTAATAAGAGAAGTTCTGTACCCCAAGTGGTTGTCCAATATGGTGGTAGTGAAAAAGAAGAGTGGCAAGTGGAGGGTCTGTGTTGACTTCATGCATTTAAACAAAGTTTGCCCAAAGGACAGATTTCCCCATTCAAAGATTGATCAGCTTGTACATTCGACAACGGGGCACCAGCACATGAGTTTTTTGGATGCATATCGAGGTTATCACTAGATCGCCATGATAGGCCAAAACCTGGAAAAGACTGCGTTTATCACCCCGCGTGGAACCTACTGCTATAAAGTCATGTCGTTCAGCCTCAAGAACATTGGGGCAACCTTCCAAAGGATGATCACTAAAATGTTTGCCGGGATGCTAGGGAAGACAATGGAAGCCTACATTGATGATATGGTTGTTAAGTCTAAACAAAGGGAGAACCATTTGACCGATCTGTAAGAGATTTTTGACATCCTTAAAACCCATCGTCTTCGCCTGAATGCCTCTAAATGCGTGTTCGGAGTTGACTCGGGTAAGTTTCTAGGCTTCTTAGTCACTCATCGGGGGATTGTGGCCAGCCTAGATCAAATCAAGGCCATTCTGGAAATTCAAAGGCTAATCTCAGTCAAAGAGATGCAAAATGCGATTAGACGAGTGTCTCACCCTCAAGTGCCCTACAACCTCGAAGGGAGCATTTAATACAAGGAGATCGTCCCAAAGGACGGGCCGAGACGAAAGCATTTATGATGACGTGACCGCGAAAAATCTGCAAGCGCTACTAACAGCAGCAAGGGGTGGAGCCGTTTTGAAGGGACGTTGATAGAAAAGTCATCATGAGAGTTGAGGAGAGAGATTGGATTCTAATACTATAAAAAGAAAGGGCTGATAAGTAAGGGATGGGTTTTGAGAGAGAGAAAGGGGATTCCAAAACCTAAAAACATGTTAGTTTCGTGAGAATATCCAGAAAGCATTGTCTAACTTGATCGTCGGAGTGGCTTTCGGCGGGACAACGTCGGGCAACTCATGTTTGTTGATCTTTGCAGGTGTCCATCCAAGGGAGGGCGCCGTCGAGTCGGGTTCAACCCATCTAAATAAATATAATTTACGGATCATCTCCGTACAATATATATAATGTAATCCGACATTAGTTGTTATTTCTTTTTATTATTGCAATATTTAATATCGTCTTCTTCCTCTCTATTTTGTATCATGGTATTATAGGTACACTTCCACCCTCTCTTTCATGATCTTTGAAAAGTCTTTCTACGGAAAAGCCTTTCTGGTTGACAAAATATAGTTGTTAGGTCACAAAATAAATAATCAAAATAAAAACATTGTCACTTGATTTTAAGGTTGAAAAACCTATGCATTGACTCTTTGGATTAGGCTTTGTACATTTATCATCACAAAATGAGCTCGAGGGCTTAGCGAATGAGTGGAAAGGTGTTAGGCACCCATTCCACCTAACCTTATGATTTGCCTCTACTCATCACCGATGATTTATAAGATTAGGTCATATACCTACTAATGCATGAATGCAAAACAAACTAACTAGATAGACTCACGTTTTTTAAAATATAAGTTTTATGAAAACCAAGAGGGATCATGTCCATGCCTTATCCTAGGCATGTAAGAAAAACAACAAACTAACCTAAGAATAAAACCATAAAAACTCATAACTGCTCATCTTCAACATCATTAGGGATGATAGACTACAACATTTAGGTTCCAATCCTCATCTACAATCCTACGAAGTAATCAAGTATCAAATCAAGTTCCTATTCCTAAAGTTCAACCAGAATGGTGCTCCATGCAAGTTCTGATGTTGTTCAAAAAGGGTAGGCTAAAAGGCAAACTTTGTTTAATAAAGAAAAGACTTCAAAATTTTTATTTAAAAAAAAAAGTTTTCTAGGGTTTTGAACCTAAACAGGCATCTATACGGAGCATGCATTGAAAAATAAAAAAAAATCATAAAATATCAATATAATGAACAAAAACATTCTTAAAATATAGAAATAAATAAAAACAGCTAAAAATAAAGAAAAAAGGGACTTACATTGACTTGCCGACCACCAGTTTGCCCTCCGGTATGCTACTAGGACCACGAACTAGAACTTAAACCGGAATGACTCCTTCCTTTGAATTTCTTGAATCACGAGTACCCGAAAGAGGATTGATGAGAGTGAACTTAAGTCCTAAGCAAGAACTATGCAAACTCAGTTTGAAATCTCAAACTCGAGATTCAGCAAAGTTCTTCGAGGCACAAGAGTGCCTCTAGCTTAACACCCCAAGATAGGTGATTTTGAATCCAAACTCAATTTGGAATCTCAAACTCAAGAATCAGTGAGATCTTTGAGGCACAACAGTGCTTCTAGCTTAGCACCCCAAGATAGGTGATTCTGAATCAAAACTTTGATTTTCAGAGTTTTGAATCTCTGCCTAAACTTTTTTGAATCATGATTTGAAAGGATAAGGAAGTGATAAGTTTTGAAAATTTGCATTTTGGAGTTAAAAAGCAATGTGGAACGTGCCTTAAATTTGAAAAAACCATGAAGGGATAACATCGAGATTGGCAGGTCTTTGATGGCTGGTCCCACCCTATGGGTATACCTTGTTTATTTTTATAAATTTTAAAAAGGATAATTTTGGATGTCCTAGAGGCATAATGGGCCTACCTGGTTTGGAAACATGAATTTTCAAGTATCAGCAACACATTTGAAGTTTCAAATCGCTAAAAACAAGTGTCAGGATGTGTGAAAATAAGTACCAAAAAGAGGTTAACAAAAATTGTTAAAAACAGAAAAGGTGTTTAGCCAAATGGGATATGTTCTCGTCGGTGACCATACTTGTTCTTATTGTTGGGGCTAAAAATCAAAATCTTTAAATTTTATACATGATTTGAGTCAAAAAATAAATCGGACAGGTAAATGCTGAAATAAGCTTTAGATTAAATTTTTTTGATATTGAACAATCAAAAATAAAACCTGGTATGACTCTCAAAATTAGTTTAGAATTATAACTTTCAAAATCTGATTGGCTTGATTTCATTTACTGCAACAAACTTTAGTTAACAAGTTGCCACGGTTTTTAACTAAGAGTCAAATCTTCAAGTCAAGCCTTTTGTTGTATTCCCAGAGTCAAAACATGAACAAAGAATGGACTTTTATCTATTGCATTCTTTAAAACCTCTCTAGCCACCTGTTCTTTGGTTTTCACTATACGTGAAAATCCTAGGTTGAAGATGATTAATTCTGGTGACTAGATTTTATAACAGTATATAAATAGGCTACAATATGGATCTGTGGAGTAATAAGATGTGGGCTCCTAATGCAATTATAAAATTCTACCTCAACCATGAATTAATTTCATAAAAATATAAATTATAATTAATTTCTTTAAAGAATTATAATTGCACTCCTAACCTTATTCTCAAAATTGAAATATTTGAGCTCATATTATTAAATGTTTATTTAATTTTTTTCACATTAAAATTACAGATACCCACCGATTAAATTAAATTACTAACAAATATATTTAATCAGTTTCTTCAAAAAAACCTTACGCCCTTCCGCTTAACTTATTCGATAAGCTGTATAAAAAAATCTACTTGCATGGTTTGGCACGAATAAAACTTATAAGTTTCCTCAATGGGTCATCATCAGTCCTGTTCAAGAGACATAAATTCTGTGAATAATTAATGGCGTTATCTAACTCACCAGGATTATAGACCCGTAAAAGATCGCACCATTTAATGAATCAAAATAACGTGTATTAAATATACGTGTCTAATAATTATTTTAGAATTAAGAGTATAAGCACTCATAATAATCATGGGATTTAAATTAATTTACATAGTCAATATAAAATTAATTATCCTAACGCGGTCTTGCTCAATACACACAAAATGTACTAACACAATGAATCGAAATAATTGTCAAAACAATTACCATTTCACATAATCAAAACTGGTCTATTAAAACACTGTTCTATAGTCGTACGATAGTTTATCCAATTCCATCTAAGACTATGAACCATAAACTTATATTTTTTAAAAACCGATAATCTGGTCTTCTGTGTATAAGCCGAACTCTACACACCAGATTAAATACTATGTAGAATAAAATACACACATGCACAATATTTAAAAAGTAATGTAATGCATACATTGCTCATTAAGATTTTCATAAAATGAAAAAGTTAATTTTATTAAAAATAAAATTTAATTCTAAAATTTAAAACCATAGTTTTTAGTATACAACCCTGTCAGTCTCTTACTTATACTCAAAACCATGTTTTCATACATCTGACTCTCATGCCCTCTACATGATTATCAAAAGTCTTAGCTGGTAAGCTCTTTGTAAAAGGATCTATAAAGTTGTCTGCTGATGCAATTTTGATCACAACTACATTACCTCTCTATACGATATCTCATATCAGGTGATTTATGCTCGATGTGCTTTCTTTTTGTTGTGAGTTTTTGGTTCCTTCGAGTTAGCAACCACTCCGCTATTATCATAATAAAGTGTAATAGCTGACTATACTGAAAACACCACATTCAGATCCAATATGAAGTTTTTGAGCCAAACGATCTCTTTGGCTGCTTCAAATGTTGCCACGTACTCGGCCTCCATGGTTGAATCAATAATGCATGACTGTTTGATACTCCTCCAACTTATGACTCCACCTCCAAAGGTAAACACATATCCCGATGTAGACTTTTGAGAATCCTTATCTGACCGAAAATCTAAATATGTATACCCTAAAGGCACTAAACTATCTGCGTCGTATATCAATATATAATTTCTAGTCCTTTTAAGATACTTGATTATATGTTTTACCACTGTCCAATGCTCCTACCTTAGATTAGAATAATATCTACTGACCATGCCAATGGTAAAACAGATGTTGGGTCTATTACAAAGTATAGTATACATGAGGCTTCCTACTACCAAAACATAATGAATCGCATTCATCTTCTCTATCTCAACAGCTGTCTTAGGACACTGAAACTTGGATAGAGTGATTCCATACCTAAAATGGAGAAACCCTTTCTTAGCATCCTGAATACTGAACGAGTAAGGATCGTATTGATATAAGTAGCTTATGATAAGCCCAATATTCTCTATTTCTGATCTCGTATAAGCTTGATCCCGAGGATGTGATGGCTTCTCCCAAGTCTTTCATATCAAACTGGCATGATTATCACACCTTCAACAAAGATAACACCCCTACATCGTTTTTAATGAGTAAGATATCATTCACATAAAATACTAAAAACACCACAACGCTTCCATCAGGCTTCTTATACACACAGAACTCGTCAGGACTTTAATCAAAATCATAAGACTTAATGGCATGATCAAACCGAGTATTTCAAGACCTAAATTCTTGCTTGAGTCCATAAATGGATCTCTTAAACTTACACAACATGTGCTATGGGCCCCTTGTTATAAACTCATCTGGTTGTACCATATAGATACACTCGTCAAGACTTTCGTTAGGGAAAGCTTTCTTGACGTTCATTTGCCAAATTTTGTAATCAAAATAAGCTGCAATGGATAAGAGAATCTGGATAGACTTAAGCATGACTATCGAAAAAACGGTCTCCTCATAATCAATCCCTTTTTTATGAGTAAATTATTTTACAACAAGCCTAACTTTAAAGGTTTTCACCTTCACATCTGCTCCTATCTTTTTTTGTAGATCCACTTGCATCCGATGGATTTTATGCATTTGGGTAATTCAACAAGTTTCCAGACCTGATTAATGTACATAGACTCTATCTCTGAATTCATAACCCTTTGCCAAAGATCTACATTTTTATCTTGAGTGCTTCGTTGTAGTTACAGGATTCAGTATCCAGCTCTGTCGGGATCTTGTCAAAAGACTCTCCCAAGAACATATACTGATCGGGTTGACGATCAACCCTCCTACTACAATGAGGCACTACCTACATCTATGTACTAGAAATGCACGTTGTGCTAATTTTGAACCCTATGCACCACCTTCCACATGCTGCTCTAGTTATAAAATTGGCATGTCAATGGTAGCACCCTGATCAGGTTCAAGATATGCACGTGTCCCGATATTCTCCCACTATGACGAGGCAATGGGATATTGATAACACTTTCCCATGATGCTTCTCCTATACTATTGGTATTTTCTCTCAACTCTTCTAGAACATTCCTACTTTTGGGCTTATGATCCATTACATAATCCTCTTTCAAGAGTCGGGCATTGGTACCGACATTGATCTTCTTATCCTTAAGATTATGAAATAAACTACCTTTCGTTCTCTTGAAATATTCAACAAAAAAATAGACTTTTGTTCTCGGTTCTAACTTATCCGTGTTCCCTTTCAACACGTGTTGGACATCCTCAAATTCGAATATGTCTTAAATTGGGCTTACACCTGGACCATAATTTGTGGGAGTAGAAGGTACTGACTTAGAAGGTACTAAGTTCAGAATATAAGCTGTTGTCTCTAATATAAATTTTCAAAACGAATCGGGTATTTTTAAATAACTCTGAATAGATCTTACCATCTCCGTAAGAGTCATATTCTTTCTTTCTACTATACCATTCTGCTGTGGAGTGTAAGGTGTAGTTAGCTGGGATGTAATCTCCTCTATTGACAAGTAATTCCTAAACTCTCCAAAGAGGTATTCACCACCATGGTCAAACTATAGTGTCTTGATACATTTTTTTAGATGCTTCTCTGCTTCCTCCTTAAATACTTTGAATTTTTTAAAGTATTCAGACTTACGATGCATCAAATAAATGTATCCATACCTTAAGTAATCATCAATAAAAGTGACAAAATACTCAAAATCTCCTCTAGCCTGGATAGTCAAAGGTTCACATACATCAGAGTGAACCAATTCTAATGGTTCTTTAGCTGTAATAGCTTTTAACCGAAAATGGCCTCTTGGCCATTTTACCCTAGAAGCAGGATTCACAGATTAGAAATGCCTCAACTTTCAATGAACTCATAGATCTATCTTCAACCAGTCTATTTATCCTTTTCAGATTTATATGACCCAGATATAAGTGCTAAAGATACGTTTGACTCATTAAAAAAGATTCACTTCTCGTTAGTGGTAAATTTGATGTATTATTCAATTCATTCAGTTATAATATAAGAGTAATAAGAGTAATAAGAGAAAGATCATCCACCAATGTACCAGAATAGATAAAATATTTATTATCCTTAATAACTACAGAGTTATTAAAATAAACTAAATATCCATCTTTAACCAATCTAGAAACAAAATTTAAATTCCTTCTAATGGAATGTACATAAAGACAATCTCTCAATATTAAAATCCTACTTCTTCTAAAATTGAGACTAATATCTCCCAATGCAACTGCAGCAACCCTTGTATTATTGTTCATGTGTAAGTGTATCTCACCATCACGTAGCCATCCAGTTTTTTAGAACTCCTACAAAGAATTATAGACATGATTAGTGGCTCTCGTATCTACACATTAAGTACCAGTAGATAACACCACTAAACATGTTTCAACAACTAGTAAACAGAAATTAGCTTTGTTTTTCTGCTTGCCAAGATAAACTGAACATTGATTCTTCCAGTGTCTTATATAGTTGCAGTGAAAACACTTGCTTGTTGATTTTTTCACACTAGCTTTAGGCCCATTAGCTACCTCTGCACCTGTGCCTCTCTGTTTCTGAACTATTTTCTTCTTCTTACCCTTCAACTTAAAGAAAGAACTCTTTTCAACAATAAGGACACTACTTGGCTTCCTATTAACACTCTCAGCTACTTAAGGTTCTTTAAGTAGTTCTAACATGAAAAAACTAAGTTTGTTCATATTATAATTTAGGCAGAACTACTTAAAGCTATCAGGCAGCGACTGGAGTATGATATTGACCTGGTTTTTCCCGTCAATCTCAGCTCCAAGAATCTCTTGTTCATTCAGAAGACTAATCGTCTTCGAAATATGATTCCTAACCGGGGTGCCTTCAGCCATATTTGTATTTATTAGTGATTTTATGGCCACCTGCCTAGTGGCACGATTTTAATCCCTAACTATTTTAAGGTTTATAATCATGTCATAGACACTAAGCATAGACTGATGTTGATGCTGCAATACATTTGACATGGAAGCCAAAATGTAACAGCAAGCCATGGTGATAAGCTCGAGTTTCCTCATCAGTTGCCCCCTCATCAGGTACTGGCGGACAAATCTCCAATAACACAAACTTATAATTCTCGACAGTTAAAACGATATCCAGATTTCTTTTCCAATCAATATAATTAGGACCCCTGAGTTTGTTTTCTTTGAATATAGTCGCGAGTGGATTAAAAGTCATTTTATCCTGAGAATCACATAATTAAAATTCATTAATTATGATGAGAAAAAACTTTGAGTTCAATTTTAAAACTTGGTTTCTTCTACCATTTACAAAAAAGAACTTCCCAGCTGCCTGGTACACCATGAATAGCATGCATCGATGGAAAGGTCGTCTACTATTCATCATTTGTCCAGACAGGTCAATTCCTACTAATTTTACTATCTATGTAATAGACCATGCCAAGTAAAATCAAATAGCTGACATAACTTCGGTCCTATAAATAATAGTTGTGACTCAGATAGAGTGTATACTATTATTTATAGCTAAGTATATAACATCACTTAATTTTGAATCAATCGTTTAGCAATGAATCCTTCAGATAAAGAAGTAATTCACACTAACAATTATCTAGAATTATCTTAAAAGCAATTCGTACCAGTGATACCGTAATTAATTCTGTCCGATGGGAACGAAGTCCCTGAAGCCAACACACAAAATTAATCACATCACCTACAAACTAATGATAAAGGCCGCAAGACTTACTTGTTAATAAATTTCCTCATTCACTTAGTTTTTTAAAATATTTTAAGGGTTATAAAACTTGTTTAATAAAAATAAATTTATAATTTTTGAAAACCACATTTTACAAAAGATTTTGGTTTTAACCATCTTCACGCGTTATATGTATAACAAATAAATTTTCAAATTTTATTCATTTTATAATAAAAAAATTAATTTTAAATAAAAACTTAAGAATTTTAATTTTATTTCATGTTACACATATTTCGAAAAAATAATTTACTTAAATTAAACTCTTTTTAATTAGTTTAAAATTTCAAAATTAATCGGCACATTTTCCTAGGTACTAGATTTTTTAAAAACAAAATTCATCTTAAATGTGTTTTTAAGTAACAAAATAAAATTTTAAAATTTTTTAAAAAAATTATTTTATTTTTTTGTTATAAAAAAATTAATTTTGAATAACTGAATTAATTAAACTTGAAAAAAAAGTATAAACTAAATAAAAACCATACACGCATTTAATTAAATAATTAAATAAATGCATAATATCCTGACTTTATAATCAAGCTAAAACTCTTCAAGCCAAAAAGTTCATGTTCATCTAGAAAACTTGTAATCTTGTCAAAATCAGAATTCTAGCCTTCTAGTTGTTATGGTTGATATACTGAAAATCATATTTTTAGTATTTAATTTTATTTTTAATAAAATTAGTTTTCCATTTTATGAGAATCATTATGAGCAATGTATATATATCATTTCTTTGTTATGCATGGATGCCCGATATTCTGTATAGTATTTAATCTAGTGTGTAGAGTACGGTTTACACACAGAAGATCAGATTTTAGATTCTTGCAGAATATAAATTTTATATTCACAGTTTAAATGGAAATGGACATACCATCAGTACGACTATGGCACAGAGTTTTAGTAGGCCTGTCTTGGTTACGAGGAACAGATAATAGCGTCGTCTATTGTTCCGACTCTCTGTG
>JAULJZ010225916.1:0-40484 GCA_032270985.1 Heliamphora pulchella
TAGTGTAATTTTTGAAATTTCTTGGTGAAACTGTAATAATTATGTACTTTTGAATGGTTCAGAACTCCTTTATGATGTAACAACTAATGTATGTAAATATGAATGAATGGCTAGAATATCTCTTTATTTATATTTATGTATGTCCCGATGTGTCCGGAGGACGGGGCGTCGCAATGACAGTCTGGGAGACAGTCGACAGTCCAGAATCACACTGGACAGGCTAGAGTATCGCAGGGCAGAGCATATGTCCTTACTGACCCTAGTTCTTCCAGAGCACCAGTCGTGCCCGATGGTACAGCCACTACATCCGTGATTAGAGGTACTCTCTTAGTATATAGATCATAGGTCAGTGTTCTTATCGACATGGGAGCATCGCATTCTTTCATTTTATCTGCTTTTGCATCTGCATTGGGGTTGGAGTCAGACTCGTTGGGTAGTGCGTTGAGCATAGAGACCCTGGTTAGTGGGAATGTGGTGTTGAGTCGAGTTTGTAGATCCTGCGAGTTGGAGGTCACCAGTCGTTGTTTAGAGTTTGATTTTATCATTTCAGAGATAACCACGTTTGATATCATCCTAGGGATGGACTGGATAACCACATATTGTGCCTTTATCGGTTGTGATCGATGGAGGGTATCGATGTGTACGCCGACAGGTGATTGCTTTTGTTTTGTGGGTGAACGGGACGAGGGTTTGGTGACTATACTCGGTGTTGCTCGGAGTTAAGGGAATCTGGGTTTTCTCTTTTCTGCTGTCATTCTAGATGAGTCAGTTAGGGTTCGAGGGGAGTTGCCCCTATGGTTTGTGATTACCCATATGTCTTTCCTGACAATTTGTTTGAGTTGCCGCTGAGTCGTGAGGTGGAGTTTTCCATTAATCTGGTTCCAGGAGCTGCCCCCATTTCTATGCCATCTTACCATTTTGCACCAGCAGAGTTGCGAGAACTCAAGGTACAACTTCAGAAGTTACTTGACAAGGGGTTTATACGTCCGAGTACATCACCCTGGGGAGCTCCAGCTCTCTTTCCTAAGAAGAAGGATGGGTCCTTACGGTTGTGTATTGATTATCAAAAGCTTAATCAGGTGACGGTGAAGAACAAGTATCTTATGTCGAAGATTGATGACTTGTTTGATCAGTTGAAAGGGTCGAGTTGCTTCTCTAAGATTGACTGGAGGTCAGGATACCATCAGTTGAGGATCAGGGATGAGGACATAGCAAAGACCGCCTTTCGAACTCGTTATAGTCACTATGAGTTTTTGGTTATGCCGTTCGGTCTAACGAATGCTCTTGCGACGTTTATGGATTTGATGAACCATATCTTCCATCCATAACTAGACAGCTATGTGCTGGTGTTCATGGATGATATTCTTATCTATTCACCCACGAGGGAGGCGTACGAGGACCACCTGCGTATTGTTCTACAGATTCTGAGAGAGCATCGCTTGTATGCAAAGTTCAAAAAGTGTGAGTTTTGGATGCCCGAGGTGAGATTTCTTGGGCACGTGGTATCGAGGGATGAAGTATCAGTAGATTCCTCGAAGACTAATGCAGTGATGGATTGGGAACGATGGAAGAATGTATTTGAGATCCATAATTTTTTGGATTTGGCAGGCTACTACCGGTGGTTCATGAAAGATTTTGCTAAACTTGCAGCGTCGATGACGCGTCTAACGCGGAAAGGAGTCATGTTTGATTAGAGTGAGTTTTACGAGTCGGCATTCCAGGAGTTGAAGAAGAGACTGGCTAGTGCACCAGTGTTGATTATTTCAAAATGTGGTTTGGGGTATACAGTGTAATGCAATGCATCGCACGACGGTCTTGGTTGTGTTCTGATGCAGGGAGGTAATGATGTGGCTTACAGATCTCGCCTGTTGAAGACTCATGAGAAGAACTACCCGACATATGACTGGACGTTGGCAGCCGTGGTCTTTGCCTTGAAGACATGGTGTTATTATCTTTATAGTGAGCACTTTGATGTTTTCTCTAATCACAAGAGTTTGAAATACTTGTTTTCACAGAAAGACCTGAACATGCGCCAACAATAGTGGATAGAGTTGTTGAAAGACTATGATTTTGACTTACAGTATCATCCGAGAAAGGCCAATATTGTGGCTGACGCTCTTAGTAGGAGATCTCATGGTTCGTTAGCTTCCATAACTATACGAGAGTGTGACATACTTGGAGAGATTGGTGAGTTTGATCTATGCCTTGGGGAGACAGCGAGGGGTGCCACCTTGTTTTTCAATAGTTTCACGACCTACGTTGGTTGCACGTATGCTAGAGGTTCAGCAAACATATCAGGAGGCTTAGATAATACGGGATCGTATTGTTAGTGGAGAGGACACTACAGGATGGGTTATGAGTCCAGATCAGAGTTTCAGATTTATAGGGAGATTGTTTGTACTAGAGTCATGCCGTGCTGATATACTACATGATTTTCTCCAATCTCGTCTTGTAGTGCACCCAGGAGGCACCAAGATGTATCACAATCTGCGCCGTCAATTCTGGTGGAAGGGAATAAAGAGGGATGTGCTTTAGTTTGTCTCACGGTGCCTTACTTGTCAGCAAATAAAGGCGGACCATCAGAGGTCAGCAGAATTGTTACAGCCATTGCCGATATCAGAGTGGAAGTGTGAGGACATCACGATGGACTTTGTGTTTGGACTTCTGAGATCACCTAAGGGACACGATGCTATTTGGGTTGTGGTTGATAGGTTCACGAAATCTGCACATTTTCTTTCCATTCCCGTGAAGGATTCTGTGGATGGACTGGGTAGATTGTATATCAGAGAGATAGTCTGGTTACACGGAGTGCTTGTGTCTATTGTTTTTGACAGAGACATGCGCTTTACATCGCACTTTTGGCACAGTATTTAGGTGGCTTTGGGGACGAACTTGACATTCAGCGTTGCTTTTCACCCACAGATGGATGGTCAGTCTGAGAGGACCATACAGATTCTGGAGGATATGTTGAGGGCATGTATACTTGATTTTCGAGGTTCTTGGAAAGATCATCTACCGTTGGCAGAGTTTTCATAGAACAACAGTTATTAGTCTAGCATTGAGATGGCACCTTTTGAGGCCTTGTATGGCAGGCCGTGTAGATCACCAGTGTGTTGGATAGATGTGGGAGAGACCACAGTCTTAGGACCTGACTTGGTGCGGAAGATGACAAAGAAGATCGCCGTGATTCGCCAACGCCTAGTGATAGCTCAAAGTCGCTAGAAGAGTTATGCTGATTAGAAGAGGAGACCATTGGAGTTTGTAGTGGGGGACCACATGTTTCTGAAGGTTGCTCCACGTAGAGGTTTAATGAGGTTTGGCCGCGGCGGGAAGCTGTCACTGCGTTTTATTAGACCGTTTGAAATCCTTGATCGGATTAGAGAGGTAGCATACCGTTTGGCCTTGCCACCTCAATTGGCATCTGTGAATAACATATTTCACGTTTTCATGCCTCAAAAGTATGAGCCAGACCCATCACATGTTCTGGATTGGGCTGAGCTACGGGTTGATGATGATGTTACGTATGAAGAGCGACCTGTGAAGATTCTAGACACGAAGGAGCAAGTGTTGAGAGGGAGACCTATTACCTAGTTAAGGTCCTATGGCTTCATCATGAGGTTGAGGAAGTGATGTGGGAACTTGTTTGTGGGGTTCATGCTAGATATCCAGAGTTGTTAGCTTCTTGACCTTGTAGTGAATTTCAGGGGCAAAATTCCTTAAGGGGTGGAGAGTTGTGAGACCCAATTTCGTTTCATTTTTGTGTGATATATATATAGATATATATATATATAACGTGTTCTTTTTCGTTATATGTATATCCTCGATGAATGGTTTATGCTTTATCGCTGTAGAGCAGCATGTATAGATGTGCTTTATGTTTTTCTAAGTTTTACTATGGCTTGTTTAGATAGTGTTTGGGCTAAAAAAAACCTTGTTTTTTTTCATTCGGTTGCTTTCTCCGCCCGTCTAGTCGACAGAACTTGATGTTCCATCGACTAGAACGATAGTGGGTTGGGTCAATCAATTGAATGGAGGGGTTTAGTCGACTGAACCCCTATTTTTTCGTGGCCTATAAGTATCAACGGCCTGGAGATATTTCGAAAAACTTAACTTCTTGCCTAAGTTTCCCATTTCTCTGCCTTCTCTCTAAACTTTTGAGTGCTCGAGGCTTGGTTTTTGTTGATCTATTAGTGGATCCTTGCAATTCACGACGTAGGCATCGAGTTTTGACTAACTAAGGTAGGATCGTAGACTATGTTGTCTTTAAAGGGTACTACGTGCAATTATATGCATTTTCACCGTTTAAAAATGTTTTAAATGTTGTAATTTTATGTTTAAACCTTGTTGTTTGGATAAAAAGCATGTTTTGCGCTTTTTCTTAATTTATTACATGATATGGACTTGTGGATGCCTGTGGTTTTCAAATATATGATTTTGAAAATGAAGGATTTATGAAAATCTTGAAAAACATGTTTTTGGAGGTTTGAAGTTAACCCTGAGGGTTGAGTCTCAGCTTTATTAACGTTTTGATGGAAACATTTTGAAAATGTTATTTGGTCTCCATGGTTGATGGATGATATGGCGGTTGGCCACTAGATCTCTTTTTATACATGTTGATGTATAACTATTTTTTACGATTTTTCGTTGTTGAACTATGTACTGGTTTTTTTTAATGATTTGTTAGATGTGCTGTGGCAGTGTTTGGTTTGGGTGCTTCTTCTCTCGGTAGTAATCCGTAAAGGGTATGGTGGGTGTTTCTTCCCTTGATTTTAGCCTGTAAAGAGCTGGTTTCCCTCGTGTGTGGCTACGTTGTTGTAACTCGTATAGAACTTGTCATTACCTAGCAGGCCTTAAGTAGTTCAGGACTAGGATAATCGACGAGAGTCTATAGTTGTTGCCTTTGTCCCTGTGTGTGACAGAGTCGGTACATAGGAATCACTTTATATTATTTTCCTCGGCTGTGTGACCCGAGTGGAAGATAACATTTTTTTACCATTTTTCGTTAACTATTACACATTATTTGAATTGTTTTAAAAGCATGGTTTTAAGGATGGAAAATCTTTTAAACTTCTATGGTTGGTTGAGTCAGTTTATATTATGTAATTGCATATCCTACTTTACAACTTTATAGTTTGTTTCTATTGGGTTTCGGTTCACGTTGTGGGATTTTGTGCAAAACCTTTCTCAGGTATAGGTGATCACGAGGAGTTATGCAAAACATAGAGGTACCCGTGGTGGCGGAAAACTTGTTTTTAGTTTTCTTTTTTGTTTTGAAGACAAGTATTCTTGCATGTGATGCCTATTTCTGAAGGCGTGTTTTGTATGCCCTGAGGCGATATATCTTATGCATCTTTGGAACTGTGTGTATACTGTTTATGAGAAACGAGCCTTGGGTACTCTTTTAAATTCTAAATGCTATATTTTGGTTGATGGATTTCCAACTAAAATCTTATTTTGATAGTTTGGTGGATTCTTTCCGTGAGAAATTTAGATTAGTTTTCCGAATTGGCGTGTCATTCCTATGGTTCTCCTTGGTGTGTAAATGATGTGATGTGTTTGATTATGACTGATATGTTTGTGTAGCACCCCGATTTCATAACCATCGAAACCCCAACAGCTCACAAGAGGAAACCCAAAAAGAGAGGAATGTTTTATCCAAAGAAATCATGATTTGAAGTAAAAAGTTACTCAAAAGAAGTTTGAAAACTTTACATAAACACCCCATTGAAAAATAGGTTTTAAAACCAAAGGCACAAAAAAGACCCAACAAGCCAGACCGCTTGATTGGTCAAAAGACCGCTTGAGCGGTCTCTCTGCAGTTGCAGCATTTTTTGCCCTAAAATAGAGAAACTGAGAGGTTCCAATGACCGCTCGATAAACCATTTGAGCGGTCCATCAGCGGTCCAACTCTAGACAGTGTTCTCGACTTTAAACGACAACAAAAGAAGAAACAGTGACTTCACACATCAAACAATTGGAAAAGAAACTCCTCTTGATATCTATACAAAAGATTTTTGAATAAGAGGGCATACAACCAAACCTAAACGTCCTCTCATGCATACAGAAAATGTACTCATGGCCCTAAGGCCTTACAAAACGGCTGCCCACACTATTGTATTGAACGAAATACATTTACAAGGTATACAATCCATAAAAGATATCCCTATATGAATGTAATTCATTTCCCAAAGCTTCCAAAAACGGTCCTTGGGATTTAAGCTTCTCACTGGATCATCTTCTTTCCATTATCACCTAAAATGTTGTTAAACAACATGAGTCGAAACTCGTAGAAAAAAGACTAACAATGAACATATGCATGTCATATGAAGAAGGTTATGTGGGATGCACACATAAGTTTAATCAGAAAATCACTTTATTTGTCCCAAGTCAAGTTCCCAATACATAACCAAGTTTTGTATAAAAAAATTATTATTCTTTGCTCCATAGTTTTGGTGAAATTAACCATTTTATCCAATCATCTTATTATTCTCAATCAACTCAACACATTTTCTCATCCCATCATTTTATTCATTCATTCGATTAAGGTTTTATCAACCCAAATTATTCATCAATTCATTTAAGTTCCAAAGCCAGACGGTACCTATAGACTCAGGTATATTTATCGCCACCAGTCCACGTGAGGTCCGAGAGATAAATACCTATTCTATTGCCCAACACGGAGAGCACACATTTTCGATTTTTCTTAGAAACATTGATGGATGGGTCACCTAAGAGCACGTTTTTACGGGGATTAACTCGAAGGAAGGGCCTACATCACATTGCGCAAGTTTTCGGTCTTTCACTAAGGAGCAACTCATGCCTAAACTTATTTATCCAATTTCATCACGCGGTACTTTAATTATTCAATTGTTCCATTTCATTAATCTACAAAACAAGTCCAACCCACATCACTACATGCATGTTCCGATTTTTCATTAAAAAAAATTCCAAATTTTCACACCTAACATTGTCATGTGCCAACAATAGGTTATCAAAATTCTCAATTTAACTAATAATTATTTCAATTTCAACATATGGGTCCCTTAACCGCAAAACTCCCAATTTTTATGATTTAAACTCAATTTCAAACCCTAACCCAACATTTTTCAAATCCAACCGTATTCAAAAACAACGTGAAGATAGAATCATATTAAATCATTCATAAATTTAAGAGTGAACCTTCATCAACATTAAACCCTAACCTAGGGTTTCAAAATCACAATTTTCATGCTTTTATGTTCATAAATTCATAGATACAACACATATCACAAAAATATTCAAGGATAGTCATAGATCCTACCTTTGGGATGCTGGATCCACAAGAAAAGTCCAAACGAGCTCCAATCATGAGAATCTCCAACCACACAGTAAGAATAAAGCCTCTAACGTCTAAATTGAGCTTTCAACGGTAAACAACCAAGGCAGATGTGAAAGATTCCACCATGAGAAGCTAAGAAGCTCCAAACAACCCCTAAACCCAAACCCTAACATTCACACAAGCTCTAGAGAGAGAGAGAGAGAAGAGGAAAGAATGAGGGAACCAACCCAAAACCCGTAACTTATAGCTTCTGCCCGACACAAACCGTTCGATCAGTCTTGGGACTACTCGAGCAGTTTCCGTGACTACACTGCTGGCCCGACTTTGAACAAGCATATCTTCTTCATCCGAACTCCAAATAGGATCATTCTTGTGCTCAAATTGAAGCCCTAAAAATCTACTTTCCAATGGTTCTAACCCCATACTAGAATTCATTTTCTATAAAAAGATATAACCAAAATAGTAAAGTTATGTTACTTTACTCCACACACTTTTCGCATATTTTTGTCTTGACATCTTTTGGAACCTTATTTTCTTCACCGAACACATCTTAACATGTGTATCCAAGCTCAAAATACTCTCCAATAACTTACTAAAGTCAAGATTTAATTCTTACTCAAAATAAACAATTAATCTTTCTTTAAAATAAAACAGGTCGAATCACTACAGTTTGTATGATTTTTTAATGATTAAAGGGAGGGATATGAATGACCTTTCAAAGGAAAAAGATTTGGTTAGATTTTGTCCCAGCGTATCACGCCCGAAACTCCAAGCCACGTGAAATACCCACAAACAACCATACAAAAATTGAAAAGCAACACTCAACCCAATGCTTTACTCTCAACATAAAAGCATACATGCAATTAAATATATCGCCCTCAAGCTTACAATACACTGTTCCAACACCGAAAATATGTAAACATGCATAACCCTAAAGAAACAAAAAAAGAAGACTACAGCTCTTCCGCCCCAACCGACTCCTCTGGATCAACCTGTGTGACCGATACCTGAAAAATATTTCAAATTCCACACCGTGAGCCAAAGCTCAGTAGAAACTAGACAAACAAGAAATAGAATTTAAACATGCTAGTATAGTAATATGAGTGTTACGACTCACCCGAGCCTTAAAAAAAGTTCAAAAATAGTTTTATATCACGACTCACAGGAGCCTAGTAAAACAGTTTGAAAACGATTTTGTATGCACACAAACATGGTACAATGTTCCACATACAAAGATTGACTCTCGCGAGACCCATAGACAAATATAACCACCGACTCCCATGAGCCCCTCATGCAACACACGCATCTTTTCAGGCTTTCACCGAAGGACCACTGTCCCATCTAATACACCGTCGACCAGAGTCAACGTTCATCAAACCATCTTCTCGGGCTTTCACCGAAGGACGGCAGTCCCATCTAATACACCTTCTCGGGCTCTCACCGAAGGACCACAGTCCCATCTAATACACCATCGACCAGAGCCAACATTCATTAAACCTTCTTCTCAGGCTTTCATCGAAGGATGGCAGTCCCATCTAATACATTGTTAACTAGAGTTAATATTCATAGAACCACATCTCCAATGCTCATATTCCATACACTTATGCATAAATAAAACCAAAGTTTTAGATACCGCACGGCCACATACTCGTCATACAACATGTATGAATAACATCAAAGTTTTAAATGCATGAAACCATGTATAACACAACATTTCACATAACGACCCCGCATGGCTCATAACCCAACACGACATCACATACCACACAACCTGTCATCCACTCACCCGGACAACTAACAATCTACCAAACAAGGCCTAACCCAAAGGCCAATTCAAAATCTCCCACAACACGATTTTCATAAATGTTCTCACCAAACACCATCTTTTTTCAAAATTACCTTTTTAGAAAAAGAATCTTGGACCCAAACACGTCCCGCACCCAACGATGAACAAACATCACGCACACAACCGCGCACCAACACCCCGCATCTAATCATACACGTCACCCCCAAAGACGACAACAAAACCTAAGCAACTCCCGAGGCCACAACATGACCAACCATAACAAGAAACAACCAACACCTCTTTTCATGAGTCCAGTCGACAGATACCCATAAGTCAATTGGCCGAAATGCCACTAGAGGAGAGCCAAACGATTGAACCCCATAATTCAATCGACCAAAAAGCCACAACACAACTGCCCAAACAAGAAAATGCCCCCACACAGGATATCAGTCGACTGACACCCCACCCAGTCGACCAAAAAGGACTACTAGAATTTCAGAACAATTCCCCCAAACACTAGTCAATCGACTGAACTCCCCTACTGTCGATCCAATCGACTGAACCACCTAGTTCAGTCGACTGACCCATGACGAAAATCGACTCTAAGTTATGGGAACCACCACCTCAACCCCAAAATGAAGCTACTAAACTCCCTTTCGATACCCTCGAACATACACAAGCCCAAAGCTTCCACGAAACCTCGAAAGAAACACTCAAAACCCCACTCCATCCAACCGAAATCAACCAAAAATGGTTTTGAACCAAAACCTAAATTTTAAAATGAAAATTGATTTTTCATGCATTTTTAACTAGTAAAAACACATATAATTACATGTAGCACCCTTGTAAGACATGAGAGTCTTAGATCCTACCTCATTGAGTCAAAAACTTGATACCTCGAACCACATGTAAAAATAAACTTCATCAGAATAAATTTTTGTCTGGTTGAACTCGATACCCTCGGTACTAATAGCAAGGATCCGCTATCCAATCAAAAAAAGTCGAGCCCCCGGGCCCCCGAAAACTAGAGAGAAGATAAAGCTTTCTAAGATTTTGAAAAGTGAGAGAGAGCATTTTGTTTTGAAAATATCTAAGGCTAGATATTTATAGGCTCGCCTGAAAATATCTTCTTTTTTTTAAAAATTTGCACCACAGCTTCGGGAACCAACCCCACATATATATCTAAACCCGATCATACATGAAAACACATATAAATATGCTGTAGCAAAAACAATAAACGTACGTCGAAAAATGCCAAAAAAAAAATGGGTTAGGGTCTCACAACTCTACCCCCTTAAAGGAACTTCGTCCCTGAAATTCAGCACAAGCTCAAAAGGAAATAGCCCCATCAATCACCATCGACACAAACACGAGAGGTGGTTAGCCAAACCATTCCTAGGATGCGGTTAAACAAGGTTATGCATTATAAACAACGGCTAACTACCTCAAAGACATGAGATCTACAACTCGTCTCAACCTCACCTCCTCACCAACCCACGTCTCAACACAGCACACCACCCACGGAGTCCATTACCAATCCCACAATAGCTGAAATGAAGAAACATGATGCTCCCATGTCGGTAAGAACACTGGCTCAAAGTTTGCTTACTCAGAAAGTATCTCTGCTCACATAGCTGCATCATCAGGAACAATTAGTGCCTTGGAAGAACTGGGGTCTATAAAGGCATACACTCATCCCTGCATCATCCTGGTTTGTCCTCCATACCCTGGGACTGTTGGTTGTCATACAGACTGAACTAAAGTACCCCGATCTGTCACCCTAGAAGTCTGCACTGCGGGCTGCTAATAACCTCGTTGGTCCTGCACCGGGGAGACAACTGGTGCACCTGTCGTGCTCGAAACACTGTCTCCTTGAGGGCAGTTCCTGCGAATACGTCCAGGCTGACCACACCTATAACATAATAGCTCTCTCCCTGTGACTGAACAAATACTGAACCCTAGGACTGCCTCTGCTGAGGGTAATCCATCATACGATGCCCGGGCTACCTACACTGGAAGCAACGAAACTCGTATTGCTCTAGCCTCCCGGACAAAGCCACTGATGGTACTGATGCAAAACACTACTGTGGTAATCCAGATGGATGAAAACTAGGGCCAGAGGACATCTGCCTCTTGTTGGAGCGTCCACCTGACTGAGCCTCCATCCCACCCTGCGGTGCCCTGACCTCACTAGAACCCCGAGTCTCACTCAAGGTATTCTCGATAATCGCTGTCGACTCCACTAGCTCTGTGAAAACACAGCCTTATCCCTGTCACTTGCTCTCTGAGCATAAGCTGCAAACCTCTCTCAAATCTCCTCGATCGTAGCTTTTCTGTGCCCACGAACTCCGGTGCAAATCGGGATAGACTGGTAAACCTGGCCTCGTACTGAACAATGCTCATCGCCCCTAGGTGAGAGCATGAGACTCCTCTCTTACAAATTCCTCGAAAAAGCCAAAAAATACTTCTCTAGAAAAACCCTTGTAAAAGCTGCCCATATTGCCCTCCACAATATTCTGGGCATATTTTCACCACTCGTGAGCATCCCCTCTCAACTAGAAAGTAGCAAAAGGAACCCACAAATCGTCCTCCATAATTTGTAATCTATCAAGGATCTAGGTCACTAGCTCCAACCACTCTGTAGCCACTGTAGGATCAGGATCTCCAGCAAAGGTAAGAGGATCCATACGTCTGAACTCTCGCATCGCCACCATTGCACTCAACTTGGGTTTTCTCTCTCTCGCCCTAGCGATCTCAACCAACTGACCAATGGAGCCAACCAGCGCACACAGCAACCCTACCGCATCAACAGGTCCTTGGGGAGCATTTGTATCCCCAGCATTAGGGATAGGCACATCTCCTTGGCCAAAACCACAGCTACAACCTCGACCACGACCTCGTCCTCTCCTCATAGACAATTCGTCTATAAGAAAGCAACACAACCATATAAGCTTTCATACATCATGTTATCACTTAACATAAATCACATAATCATGCTTACACATAGCTATATACGATCAGCAAACTCATCACACATACCGAGGAAAACTGACAAGAGCGACGAGTCAATTTGGATAACCCGCTCAGATTCTTTACCAAAAAACACGTCGGCCAAACGCATTTCTAACTCGGCTTCCAAGCTTATTAATCCACATGCACAAAGACAAGACTAATCAATCCTAAGGTTCAACCCCATGCTTACATATACATAACATTCCCACATATCATACTCATGCTATCAAAACATTTAAACACATGCGATCAAGCACACACAATCAACCTCACATGGTGATGCACCATTTTTCAACGGCTCTTAGGTATTCGAACCCAGAGCTCTGATGCCAAGTTGTCATATCCCAAACTTCGGGCCACGTGAAACACCCATAAATAATCATACAAAAACTGAAAAGCAACACTAAACCCGATGCCTTACTCTCAACATAAAAGTATACATGCATTTAAATATATTGCCCTCAGGTTTATAATATACTATTCTAACACCGAAAACATGTAAGCATACATAGTCCAAAAGAAACAAGAAAAGAAGACTACAGCTCTTCCGCCTCAATCGGATCCTCTAAATTAACTCGTGTGACCGGTACTTGAAAAATATTTCAAATTTCACACCATGAGCCAAAGCTCAGTAGAAACTAGACAAACATAAAATAAAAGCTAAACATGCTAGCAGAGTAATATGTGTGTTACGACTCACCCGAGCCTTAAAACAAGTTCAAAAATAGTTTTATATCACGACTCAGAAGAGCCTTGTAAAATAGTTTGAAAACGATTTTGTATATATACAAACATGCTACAATGCTCCACATGCAAAGATTAACTCTCGCGATCCCCATAGACAGATATAACCACCAATTCCCACGATCCCCACATGCAACACACGTATCTCCTCGGGCTTTCACTGAAGGACCATAGTCCCATCTAATACACCGTCGACCAGAACCAACGTTCATCAAACCATCTTCTCGGGCTTTCATCGAAGGATGACAGTCTCATCTAATACACCATATCGAGCTCTCACTGAAGGACCACAGTCCCATCTAATACACCATCGACTAGAGCCAATGTTCATTAAACCATCTTCTCGGTCTTTCACAAAGGACGACAGTCCCATCTAATACACAGTTAATCAGAGTTAACATTCATAGGACCACATCTCCAATGCTCATATTCCATACACTTGTGCATAAATAAAACCATAGTTTTAGATACCGCACGACCACATACCTGTCCTACAACATGCATGAATAATATTAGAGTTTTAAATGCACGAAACTATGAATAACACAACATTTTCCATAACGACCCCGCGTGCCACATAACCCGACACGAAATCACACGATATCACATGCCACATAACCCGTCATCCACTCACCCGAACGACCAACAATCTACCAAACAAGACTTAACCAGAAGACCAACTACAAATCTCCCACAACACGATTTTCATAAACGTTCTCACCAAACACCATCTTTTCCCAAAACCCCCTTTTTAGAAAAAGAATCTTGAACGCAAACACGTCTCGTACCCAACGATGAACAAACACCATGCACACAATCGCGTACCAACACCCCGTATCTAACTATGCACATCACCCCAAAGGATGATAACAAAACCTAAGAAACTCCCGAGGCCACAACACGATCAACCTTAACAAGAAACGACCAACACCCCTCTTCATAAGTCTAGTTAGTAGAACCCCATATTTCAATTGACCGAAATGCCACTAGAGGAGAGCCAGTTGATTGAATCCCATAATTCAATCGATCGAAAAGCCACCACATAACTACCCAAACAACAGAGAGCCCCCACACGAGACACTAGTCAACTGACACCCCACCCAATCGACCAAAAAAGACTACTGGAATTTTAGAACAATCCCCTTAAAACACAGGTTAATCGACTGAACTCCCCAGTCTAGTCAATTGAACTCCCCTACTATCGATCCAGTTGACTGAACCACCCAGTTCAGTCACGGCAGAAGCTGAGTCCTAGCTACGAGAACCTCCACCTCAACCCCAAAACGAAGCTACCAAACTCCCTTTCGATACCCTCAGACATACACAAGTCAAAAACTACTACAAAACCTCAAAAGAAACACTCAAAACCTCACTGCATCCAACCAAAATCAACCAAAAATAGTTTTGAACCAAAACCTAACTTTTGAAATGAAAATCGATTTTTCTTGCATTTTTAATAGGTAAAAATACATACAATTACACGTAGCACTCTTGTAAGACATGAAAGTTTAGGATCTTACTTTGTTGAGTCAAAAACTCGATGCCTCGAACCATGTGCAAAAATAAACTATGTCAGAATGAAATTCTATCTGAATGAACGCGATGCCCTCGGTGCCAATAGTAAGGATCCGATGTCCGATCGCTAAAAGTTGGGCCCCCCAAAAAATAGAGAGAAGACAGAGCTTTCTAGGGTTTCAAAAAGCTCGAGAGAAAATTTTGTTTTGAAAATATCTAAGGCTAGATATTTATAGACTCGCCTGAAAATATCTTTTTTAAAAAAAAAATTGAACCACAACACCCAACGGCTCTAGGAATCAACCCCACATGTATAACTAAACCTGATCGTGTATAAAAATACATATAAACACGCTGTAGAAGAAAAAAATAAACACGCATCGAAAAACATTGAAAAAAAAAATAGGTCAGTGTCTCACACATCGGGTCTTATGAATTTTCTTAGATAGCTTGAGGCTGTGATTGACTTTATGATGTGGATCGTGGGAATGTGACCTAGTGATCGAGAGTTGGCTGGTTTTGTTCATACTGGAAATTGAAAATATATTACGGTCGTAAGGTTACCATATCAATTACCATCAATGATAGATAATTGTTAGTGGTAGTCAGATATTTGATGTGTTCTAGTGACATGATAAATTTGTCCCAGCAATAGGAAGGCATGAAGAATAGTTAAGTCTTTTGTCAATGATGTTTTGGGTGGTGGAACCCCGTCTTGAGAAGAGTTGTATACTTAGTAAACTCATAGTTAGACATAGTAATCTCTTGAAACGTAGTTGTTTCTTGAGACTACGGAATGGTGGTACTAACCCTTTTGTTCAAAACATGGATAACCTTATCATAGGGTAATATATTTGGGAATGGAATAGGATGGATGTATAATAGCTATAAGTCTTGAGCATTTTGAATATTTGGAGGTAAGTGATTTTTTAAACAACCTAATTTTTGCAAGTCAGAGAAGTACTTAATGGATTAACATGGAAGTCGGGGACATGGCTTCTCTTTTGAAGACTAAGAATCCTTTTGCGACTTTTACAAGATTGAGAAATTTAAATTGGTGGCAAGATGCCTTTTTTACGGATTGGACCCATATCAAGGGATGGTTCATTCTATCACTACTAGGGAAGTAAGTGTTCCTTTGGAATGTTTTTATCTGTTATGATGGTATTGTTAGGAATGTATGTAGCAATTCAATCATTTAATTTGAGAATGGGGTTAAGCTAGAAGTTAGAAATTTCTTCGTTGCTAATGAACCAATTGGTGTGTTGAT
The DNA here is from genome assembly GCA_032270985.1 of Heliamphora pulchella. NCBI lineage: Eukaryota > Viridiplantae > Streptophyta > Magnoliopsida > Ericales > Sarraceniaceae > Heliamphora > Heliamphora pulchella. The sequence continues at coordinate 15,646 of JAULJZ010225916.1, forward strand.
TACAACTATTATATCAAATCCAGCATGTGAGGACAATTTTTTATTCTTCTTTAAATGGTGATTTGAGATGAGGAAGGAAATACTGCTTTGCATAGTAAATTTTAAGAACAATCTTTTTGACAGTCGGGTAATGCTGTATTTAAATGATTGTGATTGTATGAGAAGGTATTATCGAGAAATTATTGTAAATCTTGTTAAGAATCAATAGAAAAGAAAAAGGGTTCAGCCTAAAGGATATTACTGTTGAGTTCTTAGTTGAGTATTGTGGATAGTAAACAGTGTATGGGTTCAGCCTAAAGGATATTACTGTTGAGTTCTTAGTTGAGTATTGTGGATAGTAAACAGTGTATGAAAATTTTGAATTTGATATTAACCTTCTTGGTCGTGTTCACTTCAAAGGGGGTATTGTTTCTAAACCTGAATATAAGTATACAAGAGATTTGTGAGAAATGCCGAGGGACTATTGATTTGATATGGAAGAAGGAAAAATGCTGGTCATATTTTCAAAAGAATAAAGTTGTCTGTTAGTGAATAGCGTTCTTTTGGGCAACTTCGTGATCATGACATGCCATTTGAAGTTCTTTGAAATGACAATAGTGACAATTATTTAGAAGGAGACCTCTCACAATTTTTCTGATGCAATTTACCTTGTTTGTTAGAAACAATTACAAAAGGTTGAAATGAGGGATTTGGTAAAGACTTTGTCTTGTATGAAGAAATTACAATATTACTATGAAATAGAAGAAGGATACATAATTTAAAGATTGCTTAAAATATCAAAGATTGATCGAATTGTGATGAGGGTTGAATTTTGGGGACGAAATTCCCCAAGGGAGGAAGGTTGTAGCGACCCGGCCGATACGTTTTTTAAAATTTTATTTTGGTTAATTATTTTTGACATAATTAAAATTATCAAAAATAATTTTTGATGATTTATATAACATATTAAATGAGGTTGGTGTGCTAGGATACCGGAGTATTTATCTGTGATGAATTCTAAAATATCAAGAAAAAATAAAAAAAATAAAAAAATAAAACTTAACTATAATATTTAAATTTAATTTAATTTAATTTGAAAATTGGAGAATAATATATTGTGGGAGTAATAATATTTAAATAAATGTTTAAATTAAATAAATGTTTGCCTTAAGAAGAGTATTCTAGAAAGATTATTCTAGAAGACAAAAAAAATTTAATAAAAAACCCATAAGTCCCGAACTACCTAGGCCGTGCGTCTTTTTCATTTTCCTCCTGTTTTCCTTTTCTTTGTCCTTCCATTGATGGAAAATGAGCTCAAATACTGCACCTTCTTTCAAATTTTTTTTTTTTATGATCTTCTACGCCAAATCAAAAGACACCATTCAAGAACTAAGCTTTACGTAACAAGAGGCAAAAACACCCCTGGGCACCGATGCCTTCCTTCTCTTCTTCCTCAGGGCTATTTTTTTTTTTTTTCTGTTGCAGAGCCTTTGAGCTCCCAAACGCAATCTCTCCCCACAGATAGAATGTCTTCCCCCTTGGGATTTCTAACCACCGATTGAGATTCAAGGGTGCTTTGATGATGGCTCCGCAGCATGGTGACAAAAACTCGATTTTTTTTTGGTAATGGCCGAAAACCTAGGGTTTTGGAGCTTGGTGAAATTCAACAATTTGGGAACTCCAAGATGTAGGTTTAGACTAAATTGGGTATTTTACCATGATTTGTGTTGACTTTCTTTAAATTTTATGAAACTTTAAGTTCTGAGCTTGATTGAATTGTTTTTCTGAGATTTGAGTGAAATTGGGACATGTAAGTAATACTCTTAATCTTGGAATATGATATAGAATAGGAATGCAGTGTAATTCACCAAACCCTAAAATTTGAAGAACTTAAAATGTAAACTTATTTGGAAAGTTCATGAATAAATAGAAAGATTTTATCAAATAAACAAAATTATTAGATTAAAGATTGTATGCTAAATGTATAATTTGAATGGAAAACTTGAAGAATACCGAAACATTTTAGTAAGTTCAAGATTTATAAATTGGGTCTTAAGCTCAAAAGGCTAGTTTCTTAAATTTGAACAAATGTTAAATAGGGAAACCTAAAACATTAGTGTTGGCCTTGTGATTTAATAAAGTGTAGACTATAGTTAAGTCACTAATTAACGTTTGATGACTTGAAAACTAAATGATAAGAAATCCTATTTGGGTTAAAATGAGACTTAATTAGTTTAGTGTAACTAACTTAGTTTCAAGAAGATTGTACAAAAGATTGAGATGTAAAGAACCGAATGGAGTTTGAACTGTCTAACTTGTTAAATGGCAATTTAAAAATTAAATGTTAGATTAAGATGTGAGATGTGGATAGTTACAGTGAATGACCCTTAAGTTATATGATTAGTGTGTATATATATATATATATGTGTGTGTGTGTGTGTGTGTGTGTGTATGAAATTCATGAGATTTTAATTACTTGAAATTGGATTTGACTAAGGGTTAGTTTCATAAATTAAACCCATGATTAAAAAGTAAGTCTTGAAACTTAGTAGGCTAATAGGGATAATTGAGGCTTTAAAATCTACTACGGTATTAAATTGATGATTTATTCCTTGAGACTCCAATTTCTTTGAAACTTGAAATATGATATGTGGCCTTAATTCATGACATGGGTGTTGTTGAATTGGTAACATAAAGAAAATGAAGTTAAAAACTTAAAGTTGCATCGAATGAGCAGTTCATGCCCCTAAATTCTAATTTCTACGAAAGCTTAACTTGTGACTCTAGTTTCACCACACGAATTAATAGTAACTTTATAATATTTTAATAAAGTGATTGATACGAGACTCTTTGCGAATTGTTAGAGTTGTTTAACTCATGGAATTATGATATACCTGTTAGCGGTAGAACCCACACCTAATTGATGAAAGAAATTTTATTAGTTAATTGTTTGATACCTATGTTGTTAAAATTAAAAAGGGAGGATAATTCATTTATTAATGTATTGTTAGAGCCACATGATATGTTAGTTGGAAATTGAATAATTTAAGTTGATGGTTAATTAGCATGCTTGAAAATTATTAATTTATATGGGTACTCTTGACTTGCGTGTTGAATTTTAGAGTAACTTGGTTATTGAATTTATATGAATTGGATGAATGTAGATCAGGAAACTATGAAAATATATATGAGAATTATGATCTGATGAACTATTTGTTTGAGATTTATGATTTTATGAATCATGAGTTTTATTGAGTTGATATTCAAATAGAAATGATATGACGTACAATTTGAGACTCATAATTTTAACTTAGCAAAGTTAGGTGAATACAATAAATAAAGAAAATGACTTGAGAATATGTTGGTGAAATTGATTTTAGGGAGAGAAACCTGTGAATGGTTGGACTCCCAGTGATTAATAGATAATGATATGAATATGAGATTGATATGGGGAGATGGAGTCGCGATTCATTAATGATTATTGATATAATTAATCGAATATTGAACCGAGTATGGTTGATATGAATGTGATAAGTTAGGTTTGACAAGCTCCAAAATGAAAGACCAAAAACTTACGCAAATTGGGTACCGTTGCAATTGGGTTAGCCCCCCGTAAAATGGATTTGGGTGCCGTGTTCCCTCGGGTGAGGTCCGTGAAAGGAGCATTATCATGGTGAGTTATAGAGTTATCTATTACCCAACGGCTTCACATAGCCTGTTAGGAAAACATGGAGGGATTTTTATAAACTGCCCCGACATCGGTTCAGTATTGGATTGAAAAAATAAAACAGATATGCGGATGAAGAAATAAAGAATTAGAAAGAGAAATGAATAGTTTTTATAAATATGTGGTAAGTCAAAATGTTGGGTAACGAACTGAAGAGAATGAAAATGAAAATGAGAACAAAGATAATTTGAAAGAATATAAGACGAATAAAATAGAATAGAAGAAATAAGAAAATGAATCAATATTCAAGGTGGATGAGCGCAGAACTTTAATCAATGGTGGAAATAATGAAAATATGTTGTATGATTGCATTTCACTTCAGCAACTGAGATTGTCGTGGCTTCGGTTTAATATTGAATTAACGGAATTAATGGAAACCCAAGATAATGTGTTAAGGAAAATGTAAATGAGATATGAGAATGAGGAAAGATAAATTGAAATGAAAGTTGAATGATTTAATAAGAAAGAGTAAAGATTAAGTAAATAAAGGATGAAGAGATAAGGAATAAAAATGGGTTATAAATATGATTTGAATGTGATTGCAATATAGCATGCCATTCATATCTCACAAGTCATGCATTGCACTTATTTTGATTTTTATCCTGTAAGCTCTGGCTCACGTTTGTGGTTACAAATTTTTTTTACATGCTCAAGCGAAAGTGAAATGCTCATAGAGATGTTTTATCCTGGATTGAGTTTTGACGGAGAATGATGGATATTTATGTGTGTATATGTTTTGTAAATTCAGAATTGTAAATCACTTGTACTTGTAAAAATGTTGGGAAAACTATTGAAGAAATGCAGGAATCATAAATATGTAGTGATATTCTGAGTTTGAGATGAATGAATTAATGGTTAACATGTACGTAAGTTTTCTAAATGTTGTGGTATTTCATTTGGAAAATGAATATACAGATAACGATATGGAGAACGTACCTAATAAGTAGTCTTAACTATGTTTTGGGAATTGAGATCCAGGCTGAGTCTGAGTATAATATGTTATTTGAATTCAACAGGTTCACAGAAAAATTAGAAATTTATCCGAAAAACATAGGAGACTGTCGAAATTTCTAATTTTTACACTCGGAATTTTTTTGAAGTTTTGAGAAATAACTTCTTCTTAAAATAAACTAAGTAACAATGATTTTTTTAGAGATGTTTTTATTACGAAGTAAATAACATAGAAGAGTAATCCACCGTTAATCTAAATTGTCAGGTTGTCACATGAGGTCACGTGCTCCAGGGTTAGGGCGTGACACATGTGGTGGTTGGGTTTCGAACCGTTCGGATATGGATTTTGGCGAGAGGAACCGAGTTCACAATTCGACTCATTTTGGTTGTTAATAAAATGAAACAATTTCATAATTGTAGTACCGTGTGATGAAATTGAATAATTAAGTTTGGGTACGAGTTGCTTCTCGGTGAAAGACCAAAAATTTGCGCAATGTAAGGTAATCCCTTTCTTTAGGTTAATTCCTGTAAAAGCATGCTCTTGGGCAGCTCACCCATCAACATTTTTGAGAAAAATTAAAAATGTGTGCTCTCCGTGTCGGGCTATAGAATGGGTATTTATTTCTCGGGTCTCGCGTTAGCTGGTGGCGATAAATACACCTGAGTTTATAAGCACCGTCCGGCTTTGGTACTTGATTGAATTGATGAATAAATTGGGTTGGTAAAATCTTAATTGGATGAATGGATAAAGTGATAGGATACGAAAATGCGTTGAGTTGGTTGAAAATGATAAGAGGATTTGTTATAATGGTTAATTTAACTTTAACTATATATGGAGCATTGAACAATAACCCTTTTGTTGAAAACTAGGTTATATGACGGGAATTTGATTTGGGACAAATGATGTTTGTTTTGGATAAACTTATGTGTACATCCTGTATAACCATCCTCGCATATCATGCATACGTTCATTATTAGTCTTGTTCCTATGAGTTTCGGCTCATGTTGTTTAACAATATTTAAGGTGACAGCGGGAATAAGAGATTAAAGTAAGACGATGGTCGCTGGACTTGAGTAACTGATTGGAATACACATTCTTAGATAGCATATATTTGGAAAATAAAATTGTAAAGATGTAATTCTTGTGGAGTACTTGGATGATTGTGAGACCCAGTTTCGTCTATTTTTCATGATATATATGTATTCGACGTGTTCTTTTTCGTTATGCATATCTTCAATGTGTTCGTTTATGCTTATGTGTCATAGAACAGCATGTATATATGTGTTTTACGCTTTCTTGGGTTTCGTTAAGGCATGTTCGGTTGGTTTCGGGGTTGAAAAAAAAAACCTTTTTTTTCGTAAAGGGTTGTTTACCCAGTAGTCCAGTTGACTGGACTGGATGACCCAGTCGACTAGGTCAAGTCAGTCGGCTGACTTGGGCAGGTCAGTCGACTGGGTTGGGTTTTGCTGTAGCCTATAAGTATGAGACTCCATGAGATATTTTAAAAACTCTTTTCTTCTTCATTAAGTCTCCTTTTCTCCACCTTCTCTCTAGACTTTTGAGGGCTCGGGGCTTAGTTTTTGACGATTTGTTTGTGAATCCTAACTATCCACGCTGTAGGCTTCGCATCCGTCTGGTCGAATTCTCGTTCCGACGAAGTTAGATTTTCGAGGTGTTGAATTTCGGCACATCGAGTTGGGAACCTAGACTATATATTGTCTTTAAAGGGTGTTACGTGCAGTTATGCGCTTTTCTACCGGTTAAAAATGCTTTAAATATCATATTTTATGTTTAAACCTTCTTTGTTCAAATAAAAAGCATGTTTTGCCCTTATCTTAGTTTATTACATGATATGAACTTGTCGATGTTCGCAGTTTTCAAAAAATGTGATTTTAAAAATTGAAGATTTATGAAAATCTTGAAAACTGTATTTTAGAGGTTTGGAGCTAACCCTTGGAGCTGAGTCTCAAGTGTTAAACATTTTGATAAAACAACGAAAACATTTTTGAAATTGTTTTGATTGATCTCCATGTTTGATGGACGATGTGGCGGTTTGCTAATAGATCTTTATACATGTTTAATGTATAATTGTGAAAATATTTTCGTAGTCGAGCTACGATTTGGTTTCAAAATGATTCTATAGATGTGTCGAAGAAGAGGGTATCTTGGGCACGAGTTACTCCACGATGAAAGTCCAGAAACGTGCGCAGAGTAGGTGCTTCATGCCTTCGGGTTAATCCTCGTCAACGAAATGGTGGGTGCTTTGTACCCTCTGATTTTGGGCTCATAAATTAAGCGGTTTATGTTGTTGTGACTCCGTATAGAACTTGTCATTACCTAACATGTCTTAAATGATTTAGGGATAGGTAATGGGCATGAGTCTATAGTTATTACCTTTGTCCCTAGTTTGACAGAGTCGGTACATAGGAATCTTTTCTCGGCTGTGTGATCCGAGTGGAAAATAACGTTTTGGTTACTGTTTTCTTTTAACTGTGAAACGTTATCTACATTGTTTGAAATTGTTGGTTTTAAGGATGGAAAACCACTTTGAGACTCGTGTAAGTCTAATGAAAATCTTGAGATTTTATGAAATAAAATCGTTTTGAGACTCATGTGATTGAGTTGAACTTTATGCTATGTAATTGTATATCCTGCTTTACTGCATCGTAGTATGTTTTTATTGGGCTTCGACTCACGTAGTGGGATTTGTTAAAATCTTTTTCAGGTGTTGATGATCACGTGGAGATGATCTAGATGTGCCCGTGGTGGCGAAAGACTTTTATGTAGTTTTTCTTTTTGTTATGGAAACATGTATTCCTACATATGTTGCCTGTTTCTGAAGGCGTATTTTGTAAGCCTTGAGGCAAATATATTATGCATGTATGGAACTGAATGTATGTTGTTCTGAGAGAAGAACCTTGGGTACCCTTTTAATTCCAAAAGCTGTATTATTTTTGGTTGATTGTTTTACCAGTAAAACCTAACTTTTATAACTGGTGGTTTAGTGGGCTTTTCATGTGACCTTGGTTTTTGGGGCGTGACAACTTAGTATCAAAGCTCTAGGTTTGAATACCTAAGAGCTATTGGAAGAGGGTGCATCACCTTATGAGAACGATTACATGTGTTTGATTGCATGTGTTTAAATGTTTTTATAACATGAGCATGATAGCCTGTTAAGCATGATCGTTTGTGTGTATGTGAGTATGGAGGTTGGTCTTTAGTATTGATTAGTCTTGCCTTAGGGCGTTTGAATTAACAAATTTGGAAGCCAAGTTAGAAATGTGTTTGGCCTACGTGTTTTTTAGCAAGAAATCTGAGTAGGTTATCCAAATTAACGCGTCTGTCTTGCTGGTTCTCCTCAGTATGTGAGATATGTTTACATAATCTTGAGTGGCTGTGTTAGCATGATTATGTGTATTATATTTTTACGTTGGTAATAACATGTTGTATGAAAGCTTATATTGTTATATTGCCTTCATATAGAGTTATGTCCACGTGGGGACGGGGTCATGGCCGAGGTCGTGCGTAAGTCTGGGTTATGGAAGAAGAAGATGTTCATGCCCCGGAAGAACAAGTGGGTGGTACTGACATTGTACAGGAGATGCTTGCTACAATGAGAGCGATGGCTGAGGCGACTAGGGCTGGAGTGAGGGGTCTTGAGCTAAAGGCTTCCATTGCAATGAGGGAATTCTGGCGATTGAATCCTCCAACTTTTTTCGGAGAGTCAGGCCCCAAAGTTGCTACCGAGTGGTTAGAAGTAACCACGACAATCTTAGATACCCTGGAGATTGTGGAGGATGTGTTGCGTGTTAAGTTGGCGGCATTCCAACTTCGGGAAGATGCGAGGGAGTGGTGGAAGTTTGCCAAAATCACGGTGGATGGCACGTGGGTCGCTTTTACTGGGGCCTTTGTAGAAAATTATTTCCCGAGTTCTTCACGAGTAACGTATCGAGAAGAGTTTCTCTCCCTTGTTCAGGGGAACCTTACTGTGGTCCAATATGAGGCTAAGTTCACGAATTTTTGGCGGTTTGCATCTGAGATGGTGTCAACAGAGGAGTTGTGTGCCAAAAGGTTTGAAAGGGGTCTTTGACCTTCAATCAAAGATAGGATTGCATAGCTGGATTTTTGAGTTTACATTGAGGTTGTGGAAGCCGCTATCCGAGTAGAGAATGCAATAGTAGAGAGCCGTAGAGTTAGAAAGAGTAGGAGCCAACAGGACGAGGCAGGCGCACAGTTTCAGGGGAACAGGAACAAGCGCTGAAGGTCGTCTAGTCTAAGTTCTCATCCTGTGGAATCGTATTAGCCGCAACATTCTATACCCGCACTTTCAGTGGCCTCAACAGGAAGGCCAGAGCATAGGGAGCTCATTTATTATCGATGCGGACAATCAGGGCATCGTTCACATGAGTGGCCGCAGAAGGGCCAAGTTTAGAGTTCAGTGCCTGTCCAGTCACGGAGGAGAGAGCCGCCAATATGTTTTGGGTGCAGTCAGTTTGGGCGCATTCATAGGTACTGTCCCCGAGGAGGGAGTGTTCAGAGTACGGAAGGAGTGCCAGCTGTTCCGCCTGCACAGGGACGGTAAACTTATCAGCAACCTATGGCTCAAACATCTAGGTTTTTGGAAGGGGTGCCTTAGTACAGTCTATGAGGCAGTCGACGGGCCAGGGTCACAGTGGACAAACTAAAGCACCGCATGGCAAATCATATGTCCTTGCTGATCCCAGTGCTTCCAAAGCCACCGGTCATGCCCGATGCTGCAGCTACTCCATCCATGATCAGAGGTACTCTCTTAGTATATAGATCATGGGCCAGTGTTCTTATCGACACAAGAGCATCGCATTCCTTTATTTTTTCTACGTTTTCCTCTGCATTGAGGTTGGAGACAGACTCGTTGGGTAGTGCATTAAGCATAGAGACCCTGGTCAGTGGGAATTTGGTGTTGAGTCGAGTTTGTAGATCCTGCGAGTTGGGGGTCGCCGGTTATTGTTTTGAGTTTGATTTCATCATCCTAAGCATGACCACATTTGATGTCATCCTAGGGATGGACTGGCTGACCACCTATCGTGCCTTTATAGATTGTGATTGACGGAGGGTATCGATCTGTACGCCTGAGAGTGATTGCCTTTGTTTTGTGGGCAATCGGGATGAGGGTTTGGTGTTTAGGTCTGGTGTTTCTCGGAATCGAGGGAATTTGGGGTTCCTATTTTTTTCTCTCATGTTGGACGAGATGGTTAGGGTTCAAGGGGAGTTACCCTCTGTGGTTTGTGACTATCCAAATATTTTTTTTGAACGATCTGTTTGAGTTACCACCGAGTCATGAGATAGAATTTTCTATTGATCTGGTTCCAGGAGTTGTTCCAATTTCTATGCAATCTTACCGCTTTGCACTGGCTGAGTTGCGAGAACTTAAGGTATAGCTTCAAGAGTTGCTCAATAAGGGGTTTGTACGTCCGAGTATGTCGTTGTGGGGAGCTCCAGCTCTTTTTGGTAAGAAGAATGATGGGTCTTGAGATTGTGTATTGACTACCGAAAGCTGAATCAGGTAAGGGTGAAGAATAAGTATCCTATGCCAAGGATTGATGACTTATTTGATCAGTTGAAGGGGTCGAGTTGCTTCTCGAAGAATGACTTAAGGTCAGGGTACCACCAGTTGAGGATTAGGGACGAAGACATAGCGAAGACTGCCTTTCGGACTCGTTATGGTCACTATGAGTTTTTGGTTATGCCATTCGGTTTGACGAACGCCCTTGCCACATTTATGGGTTTCATGAACTGTATCTTTCATTCGTATCTGGATAGCTTTGTGGTTGTGTTCATGGATGATATTCTTATCTATTCACCCACGAGGGAGATGCATGTAGAACACTTGCGTATTGTTCTACAGATTCTAAGAGAGCATCGCTTATATGCGAAGTTCAAGAAGTATGAGTTTTGGATGTTCGAGGTACGCTTTCTTGAACACATGGTGTCGAAAGATGGAGTATCAGTAGATTCTTCAAAGATGAATGCGGAGATGGATTAGGAATGACCGAAGAATGTGTTTGAGATCCGTAGCTTTCTAGGTTTGGTAGGCTACTACCGAATGTTCGTGAAAGATTTCTCTAGACTTGCCGCACCAATGGCTCGTCTTACGCGGAAGGGAGTCATGTTTATTTGAGACGAGTCCTGTGAGTTGGCATTCCAAGAGTTGAAGAAGAGGTTGACTAGTGCACCAGTGTTGATTATTCTATAATGAGATTGCGTTGGCATTTCAATAGGTTATACAGTGTATTGTAATGCGTCACATGATGGTCTAGGTTGTGTTCTAATGTAAGGAGGTAAAGTTATGGCTTCTGGATTGAGACAGTTGAAGACTCGTGAGAAGAACTATCCAGCAGATGATCCGGAGTTGGCAGCCGTGGTCTTTGCCTTGAAGGGCATGGTGGCACTATCTTTATGGTGAGCACTTTGAGGTTTTCTCCAATTACAAGAGTTTGAAATACTTATTTTTGCAGAAAGATCTAAATCTATGCCAACTACGGTGGATGGAGTTGTTGGAAGACTATGACTTTGACTTGCAGTACCATCTGAGGAAAGCTAATGTAGTGGCCGACGCTCATAGTAAGAGATATCATGGTTCGTTAACTTCTATGGCTATACGATAATGGGACATGCTTGGAGAAGTTGGTGAGTTTGATCTATGTCTCGAGAAGACAAGGAGAGGTATGACTTTTTATTCAGTAGCTTCACGACCTGCACTGGTTTCACGTGTGCTAGAGGCTCAACAGACAAATCAAGAGGCTCAGATGATATGAAATCGTATGGCAAGTGGAAAGGGCACTACGGGATGGGTTCTGAGTTTGGATCAAAGTTTGAGGTTGATAGGGAGATTGTTTATACCAGAGTCATGTCGTGCCGATGTACAACATCATTTTCATTACTCTTGTCTTGTAGTGCATCCCAGAGGCACTATGATGTGTCACGATCTATGCCGTTAGTTCTGGTGGAAGAAAATGAAGAGGGATGTGATTAGTTCGTTTCTCGGTGCCTTACTTGTCAACAGGTAAAGGCAGAACATTAGAGACCAGCTGGATTGTTATAGCCGTTGTCGATATCAGAATGAAAGTGAGAGAATGTCAAGATGGATTTTGTATTAGAACTTCCTAGATCACCAAAGGGACACGACGTTGTTTGGGTTGTGGTTGATAGGTTGACGAAGTCTACACATTTTCTTCCCATTCGCGTGAAGGATTCGGTGGACTGACGCGGTAGGATGTATATCTGTGAGATAGTTCGGCTACACGGAGTACCTATGACTATTGTTTCTGATCGAGACCCGTGCTTTATGTCATGCTTTTAGCAGAATCTTCGGGTGGCTTTGGGGATGAGCTTGACGTTCAACACTACTTTTCATCCACAGATGAACGGTCAGTCCGAGCGTACCATCCAAATTTTGGAGGACATGTTGAGGGCTTATGTACTTGATTTTTGGGGTTCTTGGGAAGATCATCTACCGTTGACAGAGTTTAGATACAACAACAGTTATCAATCCAGCATTGGGATGGTACCGTAAGAGGCTTTGTATGGTAGGCCGTGTACATGACCAATATGTTGGACAGATGTAGGAAAGACCACAGTTTTGGGACCCAACTTGGTGCTGGAGACGACAGAGAAGATTGTTGTGATTCGCTAACATCTGGTGATAGCTCAGAGTCGCTTGAAGAGCTATACAAATCAGAGGAGGAGACCATTGGAGTTCGCAGTAGGGGACCACGTGTTTCTGAAAGTCTCACCACGCAGAGGTTTGTTGAGGTTTGGCCGTAGCGGGAAGATATCACCACGTTTTATTGGCGTTTAAGATCCTTGAAAGGATTGGGGAGGTAGCATACCGTCTGGCTTTGCCACCTCAGTTGGCATCTGTGCACAACGTGTTTCACGTTTCCATGCTTCGGAAGTATGAGCCTAACCCATCACATGTTCTGGATTAGGCTGAGTTGCAGATGGATGAGAATGTTACATATAAGGAGCGACCAGTGAAGATTCTAGACACGGAGGAGCAAGTGTTGAGAAGGAGGACCATTGCTTATGTCAAGGTCCTATGGCTTCATCACGGGGTTAAGGAAGCGACTTAAGAGCTTGAGTCCAGGGTTCGCGCTAGGTACTCGGAGATATTTACCTTATAACCTTGTAGTGAATTTTGGGGGCAAAATTCCTTAAGGGGGGAGAGTTATGAGACCTAATTTTGTCTCTTTTTCGTGATATATATGTATTCGACATGTTCTTTTTCGTTATACATATCTTCGATGTGTTTGTTTATGCGTCTGTGTTATAGAACAACATGTATATATGTGTTTTACGCATTTTCGGATTTTATTAAGGCTTGTTCAGTTTGTTTCGGGGCTAAAAAAATTTTTTTTTTTCAATAAAGGGTTGTTTTCCCAACAGTTTAATCAACTACTGAATGACCCAGTCGACTGGGTCGACAGTGGGTCAAGTCAGTCGACTGACTAGGGTAGGTCAATCGACTGGGTTGGGTTTTGTCGCGGCCTATAAGTGTGAGACTTCAGGAGATATTTTTAAAAACTCTTTCTTCTTCACAAAGTCTCCTTTTCTCCACCTTCTCTCTAGACTTTTGAGGGCCTGGGGCTTATCTTTTCATGATCTGTTTGTCGATCCTTGCTATCCATGCCATAGGCTTCGCATCCGTCCGGACGGATTCTCGTTCTGACGAAGTTCGATTTTGAGGCGTCGAGTTTCGACTCATCGAGGTAGGAACCTAGACTATCTTGTCTTTAAAGGGTGCTACATGCAGTTATACGCTTTTCTACAGGTTAAAAATGTTCTAAATATCATATTTTATGTTTAAACCTTGTTTATTTGGATAAAAAGCATGTTTTGCGCTATTCTTGGTTTATTATATTATATGGACTTGTGGATGTTTTCATTTTTCAAAAAGATGATTTTGAAAATGGAAGATTTATGAAAATCTTAAAAATCGTGTTTCGGAGATTTAGAGTTAACCCATGGGATTGAGTCTCAGATGTTAAACGTTTTAATAAAACGGTAGAAATATTTTTGCAAATGTTTTAATTGATCTCCATGTTTGATGGACGATGTGGCCGTTGGCCATTAGATCTTTAAACATGTTTAATGTATAATTGTGAAAATATTTTCGTAGTTGAGCTACGGTTTGGTTTTTAAATGATTCTATAGCTGTGCCGGGATAGCGGGTATTTTGGGCATAAGTTACTCCACGGTGAAAGTCCATAAACGTGCATAGAGTAGATGCTTCGTGCCTTTGGGTTAATCTCCGTAAACTAAGTGGTGGGTGCTTTGTACCCTCGGGTTTCAGGCCCGTAAATTAAGCGATTTACGTTGTTGTGACTCCGTATAGAACTTGTCATTACATAATAGGTCTTAAATGATTCAGGGGTAGGTAATGGGCCGGAGTCTATAGTTGTTACCTTTGTCCCTGGTTTAACAGAGTCGGTACATAGGAGGAATCTTTTCTCGGCTGTGTGATCTGAGTGGAAAATAACGTTTTGGTTACTATTTTTCTTTAACTGTGAAATGTTATCTACATTGTTTGAAATTCTTGGTTTTGAGAATAGAAAACCACTTTGAGACTCATGTAAGTCTGATGAAAAACTTGGGTTTTGGAACTCATGTGATTGAGTTGAACTTTATGCTATGTGATTACATATCTTGCTTTACTACATCATAGTCTATTTTTATTGAGTTTCAGCTCACGTAGTGGGATTTGTTAAAACATTTTTCAGGTGTTGATGATGACATGGAGATGATCTAAATGTACCTGTGGTGGCAAAAGACTTTTATATAGTTTTTCTTTTTGTTATGGAAACAAGTATTCCTGCATATGTTGCCTATTTCTGAAGGCGTGCTTTGTAAGCCTTGAGGCGAATATATTATGCATATATGGAACTGAATGTATGCTGTTCTGAGAGAAGAACCTTGGGTACCCTTCTAATTTCAAAAGCTGTATTATTTTTGGTTGATTGTTTTACCAGTAAAACCTATCTTTTATAAATGGTGATTTGGTGGGCTTTTCGCGTGAGCATGATTTTTGGGGCGTGACAATGATTGTATTGTGGGTTAAAACACCCGTATTGTAAGGCCCGAAGAGCATATGTTCATGTTATGTATGCATGTGAGTACTTTTCGTTCGTTTGATGGGTTGAAAGTTTTAATCTTTAGGTGATGTTTCTTCATATTAAAGTTTGGTTTTGAGTTCTTGGGTTGAGAAGTGGTTGTTTTACTCTCAAACGTATGCTTTACATTTCGAATTTACCTATCCAAAACCATGTTTAAAGGATGAGAAAAAGTGGTGATTTTTTCAACACTTTCAAAATTTTACAGGTTTTGGGCAGTGAACTCTCGGGTGCCCCACCGCTCGAGCGGATTCTGTTGGGTGGCTTTTTATTGAAAATTGTTTTAAATTAAAATTTTTTTCTTAAATGTTTTCTGAGCTATCTTTAGGGGTATGAATTGACTATTTTTCTGAGGTTGTTTAGAAAAAGAAATCGTCTCCTTTATTGAAGTAACTTCTCAATTTTACTCGGGTTTTATTATTTCGAAATCAGGGCGTTACATCAAATGTGCAGTTAACTTGTTAAAAGATTAATTTGAATAAATTGCTCCCTAAATTAATTTAAGAGTAGCAATAACGCCCTAATCTAACTTCCGTTAAGTTTTCCTACGTATGCTAAAATTAATTTGTTTTTTTAGTATTCCTTAAGATTTATATTTGTTATTAATATTCTTTTTTATTTTGCGTAACATATTTTTTGTACTGAACTATAAACAACAATATGATTGGAAATATTTATGCTTTTAAAATTATGTTAAATTTTGAATATTATATTATTCAACAATACATGTTTTTTGAAACATGTAAATATTGTTGGAGTGATTTATATATATTTGAATTTTTGTGGCAAAAAATTAAAAAGAAGTTATGATGCCAATTTTATTTTTTATTTTTTAAAATATTATGTGATTGGCATGTGTGAAAAATTTAATGAAAATGTGGATAGAAGTAAGTCTAACGGGAACGTTACTACAATTGAATAAAATACAATGTCCTCCAATTAATTTTTAAGAGGCTAATTTCACTTTTTGATTTTATAGGGGTAAAATGTCAAAAGTTTCCCTAAAATATATCATATTTTTAGCATATGTAGAAAAACTTAACGGAAACTTTAATTGTGAGACCTTGATCCATTTTTTCGGTGTTTTTTCGATGCATGTTTCTCGTTTTGGTTATAGCATGTTCATACGTGTTTTTATGCATATTCAGGTTCAGAGATACATGTGGAGTTGGTTCCTGGGGCAGTTGTGCATTGTGGTGCAAATTTAAAAAAAAAAAATTCATGGCCTAAAAATTTCTCGCTTTAGATATATTTAAAAGATATTTTCTGTGACGCCCCGTCTTCTGGGCACATCGAGACATACGTAACTATAAATAAGGGAGATATTCTAGCCGAGCATTCATAATTACATATGATAATTACTATATCATTAACGACTTAGAATTTGTTTAAAATACTTAATGATTACAGTCATCCAGAAAATTTAAGAAAATTTAGAATTTGTCTGTTGAAAACTGAACAAAAAATAAAAAAGAGAAGATTCTACATCTTTAAGCTGTGTTGTTGGGGTTAACCGGCTCCTCCCACTCTCCTCCTTCTTCAAAGTCTTCTTCCTCAACGAGTACGCCTTCCCCAAATGGTTCTTTTTCTTCACCTGTGGCACGAATGCCATGAGCCAGAGTCTAGAAGCAAATTTCTTAAACCGTCTAACAAACTCACAATAAAATATCCTACAATACATATCATATAATACCCAATTCAAATTTAAGGGCAAAGGGATAGACAATTTATCATTTTCAACAAGGCAAGCACATATAAGAACAATTGTGCGGGTGCGTGATGTAGATGAATGCAATGCACTAGCCCAACCTAATGTACTTCCAGAATAATTCATAAATTCCACGCCGAGAATTACAAAGTAGACTTGATGGGACCTGATCACCAAACCTATTCTCGCCTCGTTGCAAGAGGTAAACCCTCATCATGGCTACATGCCTTGGCTGTTTTACACAATGGCAACGGCGTGGGGACTGGCCTTTATTCAATTTTACACATCCTTATTCCAAGCCAACCAATCCCACCTTAAGGACCAGGATACTCATTAGGTGTCAACCCAAAGTCTAATTAAATTTAGTGACGAACCCATGGTGACTAATCCCCCCTTTTAAAATAAACAATCTCCCATTTTATTTTCAATTATGGTAACCAGGGACGCCCTAGATCTAAAGCCACAGAAAGAACGATTTCCATATAACCCAACTCCCAACGAAAGATACGGATGGGACTTCGATAACTCAAGATGCCATGTAGGAATATTCATGATGTGTAATATGTTTCTTGTGTGCAATTGATTATAGAATTGCATATAAACACGATATGACACAAGGTACAACTTGCTAAAGCATAAGTACAAGTATGCGAAGCATAATTTATAATTCATGTGACATAGAATTGAACTATCGGTATGGGTTCATTTCATCAAAATTGATATTTATATACACCAATTATTCACAAAATTCATATAAAATCCATACGTTCAAGTTTCACAAAGTAACATGCCATTCGTACACTTGGCAAATTTTAGTTAAATGTTTAATTATTAGTTTTAAAGTTGTAATAGTGTTTTGAAGTACTTAGACATGGATTTAAGTTCTGAATTTTGAACACCAATTAGATAAAAATATTTTCTATAACTTTCATGTTAGACACTAAGGTCAGATCCTAGGGTAAAGGGGTCATTTATTTTACTTAAGCGATCGTTTAGCATTTTACAGAGAAAAACACAAATATTGGGCCTCAGTTAGCCGTAGTTTTGGGGCACCAATTCAAGGGCTATGGCTCTAATTTTTGGGGAGATTTTATTTTAAGGTGTCCTCTACAAGTTTCATGTTTTGTACTAGGAAAAGTTATTTGTAAAAAATTTGAGATTTTGGCCAATTTATAAAAAGGATTCAATCAGCCTAAAAGGGTCTGCTGAATAGGTTTTCAACAGAGAATGCTCAAAACCTTTAGAGTTCTATCTGAGGGTATTTTGGGCTGATATTTCCTCAGTAGTTAGTTTAATATGTTAGCTACATTTCCATGTTTACCATTTTTGAATTTGGTCACTAAAAACTTAGGTTTTTGGTCTCACAAAAAGGCGTGACAGAGAGCTCTGTCAGTCACTAAAGCTCAGTAGTGATTTTGGGAAGTGTTTTGACCTATCAAGACTTCATATTTTTAGTTCATTTTTTGTTGAGAGTAAGCTAAATATGTCTGGTACAAGTTTTATATTTTGACCCAAGCTCTGTTCTCACTCTAACTTAGGGTTTTTAAGTCTGCAACTCAGAGTGGTCAAGATCTGACACTCTTTGAAAAAAATGGCATATCTGGAGTTCTACCCAACGAAATCACTTCAAACCAATTTTATATGAAAGAGAACTCAAAACGCTAGGTCGGGATATAAAAATCACTTTAAGATTATTTTTCTACAATTAGTTATAATGTTTTAAAGTTCGGGCCAGAATATTGGTAAGCCCAAAAAATTAGGTTACCTAGGATTTTGGTAGCTTAGCTCATGTTGTGTGTATTTTTGATGTGCTTACTTTACATGCATGAATTAAGATTTGATTTTAGTAAGTCATTGGAGAGTATTTTGAGCTTGAATACACATGTTAAGATATGTTTGGTGAAGAAAGTAAGGTTCCCAAAGATGTCGGGACAAAAATATGCGAAAAGTGTGTGAAGAAAAGTAACGTACCTTCACTATTTTGGTCATAAATTTTTGTACAAAATGAATTCTTGTGTGAGGTTAGAACCATTTGAAAGTAGACTATCAGGGCTTAAATTTGAGCATAAGAATGAGTCTGTTTGGAGTTTGGATGAAGGAGATATACCCATTTAAAGTCGGGTCAACAGTGCAGTCGCGGAGACTACTCGAGCAGTACCAAGACCGATCGAGCAGTCTGTGTCGGACAGAGGCTATAAGTTACAGGTTTTGGGTTGGTTTTCTCATTCATTCCTCTTCTCCCTCTTTCTAAAACCAAAGTATGTGTCCTAGGGTTAGGTCTTGAAGATCTATAGAGCCTTTCTTGTCCCGTTGGAGTAGATTTCTTGTTGTTCCTCCAAGTGGTCAACCGTTGGAGAACATGGATGTGCATTGGGAGCTTGTCCGTTTCCATGTGATTGAGGTTTTATGGGTTTGATGCTCGCTAGGGGTTCGATTCATGTTGGTGGAACGTCTTAAAGGCAGCATCTATGACTATCTTTGAAGTATTGTTTGATATGAGTGCAATATTTGTGTTTATATACATGAAAAGCATAAAAACCTATATTTTGGAAACCCTAGGTTAGGGTTTGGTAGTAAAGTAAGTTAAATCTTGTGTTTTCAAGTGATATGGGATGGTTCTACCTTAATATTATCGTTAGAGTATAATAAATATGTGATTTGAAAAGTTAGGATTTATCCGAATTGGAAACAAAGAAAATTGGGGCTTTTCGGATCGGTGGATTTAAATGATGAAATTGATGAATGATTTGGTAAAACATTGGTGTGGGAACCTTTAATTTGTGTTTTCGAAAGTGAGAATTTGATTATTGTCAAACTTACGAGAAAATTTCGGATTTTGGGGTCGGTAGACCCGAAGGGTGAAATTGGTTGGATTTTTGAGAAATTAGAACATAATTTACTTCATATATGTGTTAACTTCATAAATCTTTGGAATTGACAAAAAATGGTGTATTGTTGGGTTGAGAACTTTGAATAAAATTCATAAATTTAAGAATGTGTGAAATGATAAATGAAATTTGGGAGTTTTTGAACAAATCATGATAATATGATGAGTTTTGGGAATGACTACGGGTTGGTAGAGTTTTAAGCAGAGTAAAATCGAAATATGTCAGACTTATGGAACTAATGATAGTAATAAATGGTTTTCCCTATATGGTTGCATTGTGTTGGCGAGATAAACAGGGTTGACGGTTGTACTCGTGTCGATTGTTAACAAAATGGAATAATTAAATGGTTGAAGTACCGTGTGATGAAATTGAATGATTATGGTTGGGTACGAATTGTTCCTCAGTGAAAGACCGAAAACTTGCGCAATGTAAGGCAGGCCCTTCTTTTGGGTTAATTCCCGTAAAAGCGTGCCCTTGGGCGGGCCACCCATCGATGTTTCTGAAAAAAACAAAAAATGTGTACTCTCTGTGTTGGGCTATAGAATGGATATTTGTCTCTCGGACCTCGCGTGGACCGGTGGTAATAAATATGCCTGGATCTATAGGCACCGTCTAGCTTTGATACTTGAATGAATTGATGAATACATTGGGTTGGTAAAACCTTATTTGGATGAATGAATTGATGAATACATTGGGTTGGTAAAACCTTAATTGGATGAATGGATAAAATGATAGGATGCGAGAATGTGTTGAGTTGATTGAGAATGATAAGATGATTGGATAAAATGGTTAATTTCACTGAAACTATGGACTATTAAACAATAATTCTTCTATACAAAACTTGGTTATGAATAGAAAAAAACTTGATAATTAATGGTTGGGCAAATAATGATTTGCTAGAAAGGTAAATTCGATTTGGATTTGGAAACAATTGAAAAAAGCACGGTGTGTGTGTGTGTGTTTGTGTGTGCATGCACGTGTGTGCATGAATGGGTATTAAGAACTTAAAATGGATGTATTGAAGTTGAAATGAAAGAAAGCTAAATGATGAATTTTGTAAGAAAAATTGGTTATGTGACGAGTTTTGTAAGAAAATAGAAGTGATATTTGATAACTTTATGTGTTGCACGTCACATAATCACTCTCGCATGTCATGCATATATATTCATCGCTAGTCATTTTTCCTATGAGCCTCGGCTCATATTATTTAATAACATTTCAAGTGATCGTGAGAATCGAGTTATCTCCTGGAGGAGTGTGCATTGAGACCTCGTTAGGTTGTCATCTTTGAAAACTCTTTGTGCTTGCTTTAGGTTGTAACGATAGGGAGTTTTGTTTATCATATTATAGTTCGATAGTAGTTTGTTTGTAAGGCCTTTAGGTTAAGAGTACATTTATTGTATGCATGAAAGGACATTTGGGTTGGTTTGTATGTTTTTCAACAAGTAGACACCAATTTCTTGTGGTTTGGAAAGTGTTTTAAGATGTTTTGCATACTCTTTTATTCCTAAATTTTTTGTATGGATAGCTTGAAAGGTTACTTTTGCAATTATTTTGATACGAGAAGTCACATTTTGAGAATAATGTCGAGGATACTGCCCAGAGCTAAACCGCTCTAGCGATTTATCGAGCGGTCATATGAATATCTCGATTTCTCTATTTGTGGGCAAAAATGCTACAACTGCAGAGAGACCGCTTGAGCGGTCTAGCTTGTTGCGGTGATTTTTGTGCCTTTTGGTTTTAAAACCTGTTTTCCAAGGGGTATTTACTTAAAGTATTCAAACTTCTTTTGAGTAGCTTTTTACTTCAAATCATGGTTTCTTTGGGTAAATATTTCTCTTTTCAGGTTTTCTTTTTACAAACCGTCTGGGTTTTGATGGATAAGAAATTGTTACGTTACAGATTGGTATCAGAGTTATAGGTTTGAATACCTAAGAACCGTGGGAATAGTTAATCCATTACGTGAGAGCTTGCATTGATGTGTGAAATTCATATATTTGTGTGATAGCATAAAATATCATGGATATAATTGACATTTGCATGCTGTGTGATACTTGGGTATGGAGGTTGCAGCTTTGGGATGACGCGCCTTTCCCCCGGGCGTCCGATCAACTAGTTCGGGGTTCAAGTTAGAAAGGTGTTTGGCCGACGTCCATTCTAGCATGAAATCCAAATGAGTTACCCAGATTGGTGTGTCATTCCTAAAGGTCCTCCTCGGTATGTGGATATGTGTAGACGTGACGTGACTCAATGATGATAGTATATTTTCCTAGTTCTAGAATGTTAGGTTAAGTTTTACTTGGTTGGATTTGGTGATACACTTAATGTAGGAGTTATGCCTATGGGGTTAAGGGGAGCCGTGGTCAGGATCGTGGTATGGGTTATGGAAGTGCGACCCGATAGTCAGTGATTGTGGTGGGTGTAAGCTAGTGAGATGAGCATTAATTGTTTAGGGTATGTTGTATCCATGTGAGTTGGTGGTGACCGTAGCTAGTGGCCCGTTGTGTTTCTGTCTTACCTGTAGCCTGACGAGTAGGTATGGTATAGCGTTTGAAACCTCTTAGAGGTTATTTGTTGTGGGTGGGTATGAGGTGTGGTTTTGGGCACATTAAGGATAATGTATGTCATGAGCCGTGCTGTGTCATGAACCGTGTGCCCCGAGATTTGGTATGGACAGAAGCATAGTAGATGGGAGCGTAATAATCTCCGGCCCAAGGTGTGTTAGAAAGTCTTGAGCTTAGATAGTGTTTGGGAATGTTCCTTACCCTATGGGGTGTTGTTGGTAGCCACAGTGGTACCTTGAGGTTTTGAGGGTCTGTTTGATGACCCTTGTGTCTTCCTCGTGGTGTGGTGCTGAGTTGTGTTTCTTGATAGAAATCAAAAGTTATATGAGAAATGAGTATGTGGATTAGAGATGCTGTTGATGGATTGGTTATCGAGTGATGTGCATGTACGTATGATAAGATATATGTCAGAGGTGATTATGCTTTGACGAGTGAAGGTTTGAGATTATTCAGGAAGTTCCATGGAATTGAGGTTTGTGGCTTGAGTTATTATCCTCATGATTGCGAGACTATGTGTAGTACAAGATGTTTGATAATTGTGAGTGTGTGAGGCTGGTAGGGCCTGTGATGGATGTTGTTAGTATAGTTGACCCAGCTGTCTTAGGATGACGTGTCGGTATGAAGAGATTCCATGAGGGGATGATGTCGGTAGTGGGTGACCTGGCATAAGGTCAAGAGATGGTGATGTCATCTTATCCTTAGGGGTGAGTGCTAAGACGGGCCATTTGGCTTAGAGTTGGTAGGTGAGGTTCGTTTTGTTCGTGCTGCATGTAGTTGCTCTCATGTTCGGATAGTTGTGTGTCGGTAGTACTCGTGTAGTAACATAAGAGACGGGTGTTCTCGATTGAGCGTTCTGTGTTTTTTGATGGGTGTAATGGAGCCGCAAGCTCGAGAGTGTAGCATGCTTATTGCCTATCCGTTTGGCTACTGCTAATCCATTAGGAATCGTTTTGGAGTAGCGTAACCCTACGAGGAGAAGTCGTGGAAGTGGTGTGAATGTGTAGTGTTGTGCCTTTGTGGGTACCTGGTGAGGGTCTTGTGGACGTGTGAGATGCATCGTTTAGGGATAAAGGAATGAATAGTAGATGATGTGCTTAAGTGTGATCTGAGTTTGAGAACCAAGTTTGACAAGTGGTGTAGTCACTATGCTTGGGAATTGACAACATTGGTATTGTGATACCAGAAGTCATTCTGAGGACTAGCAGTTAGCATCTTTTTAAGTCGAGCATTTGGTGGTTGCCCGAGAACGTAGTGGTGTTGAGTGGGAGTCTCTAGTTGACTCGTGATTCCTCTAGGAGGAGATATGCCTTGTAGTTGGTTATTCGACGTGATTGTTTTACCCTGGTGGAAGTTTAAAGGTCGAAACTTTTGATTGACTCTTGTTGAGCGATTTTTGGGAAGATTAGGATTTTTCCCCCTTGAGCCTTGTGAATTCCTTTTGGTTCTTTTGGATGTGCCTTGACCGATGTACCTTCGGGATTGCATGAGAGTAGGTCTGGTTTCTCATAGTTTCTTGAGGGAGTGGTTTGCCCTGTCATGTGAGCTCGAGTATTCGGGAAAGACTTTTTGAGATGTATTCTGATTTGCACGGTATGTTAGCATCCTTAGCTCTTGATTGAATGAGATTCTGGTTGAAGTTTTGGTGACCGAGTTGTTCACGTGGTGAGTTCTTAAATATCGATTTGAATTCATTTGATGTCTAGACTGTGTAGCTCTTGTGGAGTTGGTGTGAGTCCCGAGAAATTTGCTTTTGGAAACCTTTCATGAAAGCAACCTTTCGTGATATGGCTCGTTAGAGCGAGCTTGTGAGACCTGAACCCGTCTCTTTTTGAGATCTTTATATATGTTGATGCGTTTCTTTCCATATATGTACCTCTGTGTTGCATGGATTATGTTTTCGTTGTAGAATAGCATGTTTTGTATAGGTGTTATATGTGTTAAGCATGCAGGAGTTCGATTTTGGTTCCCTTTTTCAGTTTTCTCTCCCAGCAACGACCGCTTGAGCGGTGAGGAGCTCGCTCGAGCGGGCTGGTGGCAGAGTGTTGGTCCGAGATGTGACTGCTCGAGCGGGGTAGTGGCAGAGCGTGGCTCGAAGTGGGATTCGCTCGAGCGGTGTTTGGGCACTCGAGCGGTGGTGTGGCAGGGTGTATGTCAGTAAGGGGTCCGAACGATCGGTGTTTGGGCACTCGAGCGGTGGGTCCTAGGCGCGAAATTCTATAAAGAGAACAAATATCTTTTTGAGACTCCAAAAATATCTTTTCAACCAAATCTCTTTCTCTCCACCTTTTCTCTACCTTCTCTCTAGCTTTCGGGTGGCCTGGAGCTTAGTTTTTCGCGGTTGGACAACAGATCCTTGTTGTCAGCGACGTGGGCTTCACATCCATCCAGACGGATTCTCGTTCTGACGAGGTTGGATTTTGAGGCGTCGAGCTTTTAACTCTTTGAGCTAGGATTCTAGACGTACTATTGTTAAAAGGGTGATATATGTAATTATACTGGCTTTCACCGGGTAAAAATGTATGAAATGCTGTTTACTTGTTTTAAACCTTGGTTTATGGATAAAAGTGGATTTTACGTCTTTTCTCGATTTTATACATGATTCGGATGTGTTGAGATCCGTGGTTTTCAAAAGGAACTTTGAAAACGAGGTGTTTTTATGAAAAACATGTTTGTGGAGGTTTGGAGCTAACCCTTGGGGTTGAGTCTAAATTTTGTGAAACTATGTTGTTACATGCTTGTAGATCTCCATGTTGATGGATTGGATTCCTTTTTATATATACATGCGATGTAAAACTGTTTTATTATTTTTCGTAGTTGAGCTACGGCTGGGTTTTAAATGTTATCTATAGATGTACCGGGACAATGGGTGTGTT